>JAQMYK010000036.1:29666176-29686856 GCA_030014345.1 Clarias buthupogon
ATAGGTATGTCAAGTAAAATTATAATAAAAAGCACGATGCAATGCAAAATTTTGGAGTTTATGAAAAGGGAATCCTCTAAAATTACCCCAGTGATCCTTGCAGTTCCCCCTTACTGAAGCAGGTGCTTTTCAGCAGATGAAGGGCTGAAATGTCAACAACAACAAAAAAAAGAGTTAAGAGTGCACGGCAGGTTTGCAATGCAAAGCGAGTTAAAACGAGCGAGGGGATGGTGACCAGAACTTCCCGCCTCCTGCTCTATCTCACACTCGGGTCGCGTTATCAGTTACTTAAGAGGCCAGGATTAGGAGAGACGCTTAGAGTAGCGCGCGCGCGATCACCGTTTGATCATTTCGCTGCGGATGAAAGACGGAACCCGAGCGCGAGAGGAAGCGCGCTCATTAACCGCCTAGGAGGAGATTAACGGATTGATTACAAACACAGAAACATTACTAATATAAAATTAACTAATTATTAAGTATCTATGATATATGAATTACCTGGGGTGTGTAATTAATTATTGTTTATAATGCGCAAAAACAAATGGTGCCGTAAAGCAAAAAAGTGCGGTTTAAAAATATCAAACGAAATACTTTTAATAAGACATTTAAGGACCCTTTTTTAATGTATTATCAAACCAGACGAGTTTTTTCTTCCTGCGTGTTCTTCCTTTTATGTCTTTTTGAGCGAAATTCGTAGTTACCGTAGGCCTACGGAATCCTCCCGAGTCGCGTAGCAAGCAAGGCGCTCTGCGTAGCGCCTGCGCCGGCTTCACGCTCACTCCGACACCCGTGCTGCGCCAGCTGCTCGCTTCCGGGTTTAGCTTAGCCCGCTAGCGTTAGCCGCACGAGCGTCGCGTTTTCACCCACTATCGACGGCTACTACGGTCGAGCGGCTCGATCCCGAGGCGTATTCTCCGCGGATATCCGGCGACGGCGCTGATTCCGTTCTCGCACGCACCTCTGGGTGAAAGGCGTTTGGATGTCGGTTATTTTGAGAGAAAGTGCGCGTATACATGGAGCACAAGCTGTTGGTTTGGTCGCCGGATCGAGGCTTCTTACAGCACTACTACAGGCACCGGGGGGACATGACAACAGGCGACAGTGCAACAACAACCTCCGCAACCATTTTGGAATTCAACTTTATGTGTTCGGCTTTATTCTCACGCTACTTCTTTTCTAAAAGCCGAAACGTGAATGGAGAGTTCTGTGTAGTAGTGTTATAAGTGCACACGTGTTAACTTTGACTCGATCTGACTTCACAAGTCATTGATTTTCAAACTTGAACGGGATCTCCCTCAAGTCTTCACCGGGAGCCTTTTCATCACACGTCTCATTCAAGCTTCAAGTCAAATCCTGAACTTGTTTCTAAACGCAGTGCAACACAAATCTCACGTAACCATGGCATTGTCAACCAATAAGAAGTTCCGAAAATTATTAATAATAATAGTGTACCATGCAGAAAATAAAGATGGAAGTCAAAAATCATTAAAGCAAGTACGTGCTTCAACATGGAAGGAAAGTGTAAGATAGGATGCCCCCTATCAACCTCTCCATCATGTCCCTTTTACAGAATTAAGTGCTATAACTAATGCAGATTTCTCTTTCTACTCTGTGGCCACATATAAAACAGTCTAAAATATTTAAAGCATACTTGTACACGACCCAAGAGGTTGAAACTCAAACAAAATGAAAAATTGAACAATGTATTTCTCCAATGCATTAACTTATTTCAATTAATGTAGAGCTTTTTTCCCCCCAGTGTAGACAGCATACATAAAGTGCGTACATAAAGACAAAATGTACATCATACAACTTTATTCATTATGAGCTTTAGATAACAAAGCAGTTCTTCCTTGATCTCAGTGTAGGAACGAAATGTATACAACGTTCTTGTAGAGCATTTAAATAGAAGCAAGCATTCCTGACTGTAGGTATGAGCTGGACCAAACTTTAAACTCGTTCACTTTTAACAAATGGTAATGGACATAGACGTGTGCGTTTTAACAGATAGCAGGCTCCTCTACTGCTGCTGCTCCCTCTGTCACAGCCTTTACACACTTTGCCATTGTCTGGGAGGCCCTGCTGATAGAGTCTATGAAGAAAAAAAAAAAGATTTTACATTAGTTCAAGTACGGTGCTATTACAGTACAATGTTAAATCATGGACAAATACATAACATCACACAAAGCCCTAAATAACTTTACACTAAACTATAGGAAAGTTATCATTACCTGTCATGTAGAAATCTTTCACTGAAAGCTGAGGAGGAACAAGTGGCTCTGCAAGCAGGGACTGATTCACACCCTGGAAGAGAAAATAGATAATCTAAATATGTGCCTATGATGATTACAAGGGCATGGGGTGGACAAATTATTAGCCCGAGACATTAGTAATTAAAAAAAAAAAATTTTTTAAACTTATAAACAAGTAAAAAAGGACAAGTAAAAACTATAAACATTATTAGTTTCCAGTATTTTTTTCAGAAGAGAAAGGGGGAAAAAAAAGTTCACCCTTGAATAATTATATATATTTTTTCAATTAAGCAATACCACACACTCTAGATCATGCCGGATTGTTAGATACAGCATGACCTAGTGTGATATTGCTTTTATAGAACAGTTCTTCAAACAGCATTTATTATCTACAGATTATGATTTATTTAACCAGTTATAGATTGCTCGGTCGAAACTAAAATATTGTATAAATAAAAGTTATTTGGTATAATTATTTAAGCAACATGCGGTTCACAGTGGTGCGACACAGTTAATGCTGCAACTATAACACATGCTACTTGTTCTGTATCCCACCATCTGCTGCACTATGCCCAATTAGTAAGAGTAATCAAGAATTAATTTCACGAATGACAGTATAATTTATGTGTGAAGAGAAACACCACAGCTCATAGCAAACAAATTGTTAATTAATTTATTTCTGTCAAGGATACAAGCCACAAAATGTTACATAGAAAAAGAAGATTATGGTGGAGTCATCCCTTACACGGGAGTGTATACCCTTATTCATGTCTGTATTCATGCACTTAACTATGTAACCAGTTCACCATTACGTTATTATGTCGTTTACCTTTTTTGTCTCATATAATCAAAAATTAAACCCAAGATTGTTCATACATTCAAACAACAAAATGGAGAGAAACCAAAGAAAGACACTGACCTTAGAAAGATCATTGGCCTCTTTGAAGTAGTTTGCTTCCTCTACGTCATCATAACGCACCAGGTTGGGGGCCACCTCTGCCAGTCTGTTCCTCACCTCGTCTAATGTCTCATAGGGCAGAGGGACTCCAGCCAGCTAGCACACACACAACACACAGTATGAATTGGAATTGTGCATTTTCCTATCTGGGGCAGTTCACTTGTGTAGGTGTGGACCAAAACACCTGCGAGTTGAGTTTTTTTTTTTTTTTGCAGGATTCTTTGTTTGTACAAGTACACTAAATTGAGCCACAAGGCAAAAACTGAGCCAATGGGACTAAGCAGTAGTGCCATGTGTTCTGGATTAGTTAAATGACAAATTGAAAAACTCAATTAGATTTACAAAATGATAATTTATTCAATCGCAACCTTTGCTAATTTTTTTCATTGCAATTTTTGACCAATAAATGAAAGTTTTATGAGAATGTTTTTAGGCCTAAAGGTCTCTGGGATGATTTTTATTTTTTTTTGGTTTTGGTTTGTTGCACCTACTTCAATCTGGTTCAGGACTCCGTAAACAGCCTAATGCATATATGCATGCACACAAACCTCAGAGATTGCTCGAAGAATCTTCCAGTCTTCACGAGCCATTCCAGGTGGGGTGACTGCCACTCTGGTTTGCTGAGCCCGCCCCTCTGTATTTACGTATGTGGCGTTCTTCTCGGTGTATGCTGCACCAGGCAGGATGATGTCGGCCATCAGGGCACCAACGTCGCCATGATGACCTGCATTAGGAGAGAGGGGTGAAGGTTGTGGGATGCTCATTACCCTGAGAATGAGATAAATGTAAATTGTACTGAAATGGTATAATTTATTTAATGGTCAATTGATGCTCTAAGGCATCTGAAAGGAACCCAGCCTAGCTTGAATACACAAAAGAACAATTGATCTTTTCAAATTACAATTTCAAATTGTAATTGTAAATTTGAAATATACACACAAAGCAACAAAACGAAAAATATCCAAATAACAGTACTTCAAACCACTGTAACAGTGAGCCCTTTTGTAAGGTACATGTCTGCCCTGATCTGTGCTAGGCATGGAGCTGGACTCTGTTGAGGTTGTGGCAAATAGGCAGATTCTGTCCAAAGTACAATAAATTTTGAATCCTTCTCACCCACTATACAGTGTGCTCTCCGACCAGAGGAGGAAATTCAGCCCAGAGACAGATTACTACCAAGTGTCCTACAGAGCGCCACAAGAGAGCTTTTCTACTAAAGGCCATAAAATTATATAACTCTTCTCTATGACGTTTACACTATGTGGGTAGTAACTGTCTGTAATGATACAATGTTACATTAAAACAATACTTGTTCCCAGTCATTTACAATACTATTGAGCCTTACCACTCTTCAAGCGCAATATTGATAACTATTATTTGTGCATTGTCTTTTCCTTTTTTCAGTTCCAAGTGCAATATATACGAATTCATTTATGACTCGTGTGCTGCACCTTTCTTTAGTGCAATACGGTATTTCTGGTTTTATGTAATTTTAAAATTTTATATTTATTTTTTCCCCTCCCCCTTTTCTAATTTATTACGCTCTTAAAAACAAAAACAAACAAACAAACAAAAACGCTAAGCAACCATAACCAAGACAAAGAAATTTCCCTCAGGGATTAAATCAAGTTCTTTGAATTTTTAATCTTGATAAGAAAGACTCACCCTGATAGATAATGAAGGTGGTTTTGGGCAGGTCTGCTCTAGTAATACAGCCTCCATCAGCTCCCAGCAGGAACAGCACTTTAGGGGGGTTCTTCCTGATCGCCTCCACACCAGTCTTATAGCCCAGATCCAGTGCTGCTACTTGACTGGCCACTCTTCACACATTGACAGGAACACAAATTTCTATCAGCCTACAGATATTGATGACCAAGTTTAAAAAACAAAAGTTCATTTCTGAACAGAATTGCTAGTTTACTCCAAAACAGTTTATCAATAAATCCTGTAAAGCTTTATAGAAAAAAAAATAAACTGACCTAGGATCACAACTGACTAATAATTAGCAGTCAACCTAGTAATACGCTGACCAGTCTTCTATGACCAATGTCTGAACATGACACGGAGGTTGTCACACACAACGCAGTCACTTTAAAAAAGACCTGAAACTGAACTAACCTGTGCAGCACATTAAGCACCTTCCAGCCTTCATCAACCGCACTGCTGACACGGGCATTCTGTGCAATTGTAGATACAGCACTCAAGATGGCAGCACCATCTGCCCTCTGGAGACAGGAGCTTCCAACAACCACTACTGGCCGCTTGGCCTGGGCCAGAACCTAACACCAGGAGAAAGTGCTATTAGGATTACCTGCCATCTTGAATGAACTTACAGTCTTTTGTTAACAATGTGTTGGTGCCTAAAGTTAATACATTATTTGCTTTTCTGCCAAATGAATAACACGTTAGTTACATAACCACCATTTTAAAATAAAAAGTGAGTAAACAATTGATGCCAAGATGATGCAGTGGGTTTATATTTTAAAGGTCCTTTTCTGCATGTTCTTCTTATGTCTATGTGGGTTTCCTCAGCTTTCCTCTGACCTCCCAAAAACTGAAGTGGTGTTTTTAATGAGTGTGTGTGCACATCGTCTGGGGTGATTTCTGCCTTGCGCCCAGCAGGAGTGTAATCTTCAGGCAGTCTTGCGATACAATAACACTTTGATTCCTAAGCCAATGCAATATTTGGTATAGTGAGATATTGAATTGCCTTAGGAATGAACATAAAAGTAAAAAGAAATTGAGAGTTTGTTACCTTACAATAAGGGTGGGTTCCTGCAGCTATCTCCTGCAGCACTTGAGTGGAATCACCCAGGTGATCGTAAGAGTAGCTAAGATCCACTTGATGACCCACCAGAGAGACTTGCAACTCATTATGAAGCCAACTGTGAAGAGGAGAGAGAGAGAGGGGAGGAAAAAAAACAAAGAAACAAACAAAAAAACATAACTTTAAAATGTTAAACTTTAGACCAGCTCCATATTTTATGGAAAATAGCTTGTGGGGAGGAAAATGAAAATCCACACCCACAATGAAATAAAAATAAAAAGACCGAAATATATGATGGCTTTACCAAACGTATTGCAAAAGTAGGTACCTTATGTACCTTTTTCCATTCCATTCCTCTGTGCCTTTTTTCTTTCTTTTAACTGACAGGTTGTTCAAATTGTACATGATGGTAAAATAACCCTTCCTCTGTACAAAGGTACTACTCAGATAGTCTCGACCACAAGCGACTCAATCCTCTTTAACAATCCCATTTGTTGCAGTTGTCTTCCACTGGCCTACAAAATTTTTGTAGAGATGACCGCATGGACAACATGCACAAATGCATGAAGTTTAATGAAGGGGAAACCAGCATTTAAAATAAACCATGAGGTGGAAGATCATCAACAGGAACACAGTAGATTTTCAAAGAGGATTCGAGAGTTGGGTTCAACGATAGAGCAAATTCATGTCTTGTAATGGAGACTATTTGAGGTGTACCTTTATCGATAAATAGTTACTCTACCAACATATGCGAGGGGGGGAGAAGAGATATGCCCACTTTTGTATTGTTTTTGGTACAGTCCCTGCATTAAAATGTATTACAGAAAACAGCTGTACTATGCTGATAACCAAGTACCTCTTGCGGATGCGTGCGTTGAAGAGAGGAGCCTCATAGCGTGGGTTTGTTCCAATCAGAAGCAGCAGATCACACTCCTCAATGCCAGCTATGCGGCTGTTCAGGAGGTAATTGGAGCGCAAGTCGGTTCTGGGTGAGGAGGAAGAGTTTAGAGAGTATTTAATACACATATTACCAATACACACATCGCCAACAATTAACTCAGGGAAGAGGTTCTTAAAGATCACCCAGAAGAACTGGACTTCTGTAACCCACCCAGCACCAGCCATGGGGAAGATCTCTTCAGTGCAGAGGATTTCACTGTCCCGCTTGTTCAGCAGGTCTTTCAAGGCCACCAGAGACTCTGCATCGACCAAACCACCAGCAATGGCTGCAATCTCAGAGCCTTCGGCTCCCTGGAGCTGTGGATCCATTCCCACACATATAAAAGTCACAAAAACTACAGAATTATAGCATACACATACATTACCAGGGGTGATCAAGATAAACCTGGACTTCTGGCTGTGCTGAATAACAGAGTTATGACAGTAAAAACTACTTTCATTTCTTTATATAATACTCTGCTATGATAATGCACTTATCCCAGGATTACAGTAGTGCTTGAATACCATCAGGGTAAAAATATTTCTCAGTACCCCGGAGACATGATTGGACCAAACTGTATCTGAAGCACTGGCCTCTCAGGAACTCCTTTAATCGCACCCTTTAGTATACTTTGTTTAAATAAGTACTTAGCTATAGTTCATACTTCATCCCCAAAACTATATAAAAAAAAAATTTTAAAAAAAAAGTACTAACCACGCCAGCTACACGTGTGAGAACATCCTCCCAGGACGTGGGCACCAGCTGACCGTTGGCATCCTTGACCATGGGCTGGGTCAGGCGCTGCCTCTTCAGTCCATCATAAGCAAACCTAAAAGGAGAGAAGAAAAAAAAAAATAAAAAATCAAAAAAGTTAACTACAAGCAAGTTTGCAGAAGTTTACAGAAGTCAAGAGAAGAATCAAGTATCATTTTTGAGTCTGTTGGAATTTACCTGGTTTTGTCCGAGATCCACTCCTCATTGACGTCCTCATTAAGGCGAGGCAGGACCCTCATTACCTCTCCACCTCTTGTGCTCACCACGATATTAGAACACACCGCATCAAGCACATCAATAGATTCTGTCTTTCTGTAAAACAGAAGTAATACACAAAATGAACCACCAGGTGCTGCTCTTTACCTTGATCTCCCTTCTACTTAGAATATGAGAATTTTTAAACTGTTTATCACTTTTATACTGCTGATTACAGTAACAGTTTTTACCTTGTCTCCCAGGGTCGGGCTGTGAAAGCGTAGGGTTTCGATGTCAGCGCTCCAACAGGACACACATCGATCACATTCCCGGACAGCTCGGACGTGAACATTTTCTCTACATAAGTGCCAATTTGCATGCTGTTGCCACGTCCTGTGGTGCCCAGATCCTCCACACCAGCGATCTCACTAGCAAAGCTGCAACAAACGATACATTAATAATGGAAATATTGCAACGCTATTTTTTGTTTGTTTGTATTAGGATTTATTGCCACATCAGCTTCTCAGGCTATTTCATGGCAAGATTTATATCAAATATTAAGCTGGTTTATTCAAATCAATTTTATATTATGTTATAATGTAAGTGATTTAGAGAGTTGTGGGAAAGTAAAAAAGGATATAATAATAATAGATAAAAATAAATAAATATCATATCATAGCATGGTCTTGGCCAGAAGAACAAGATTTTACATTAGATTCTATAGGTGCACTTTAGATAGAAATTGTAAAAGTTTTTCTGGTTTTGTCTTGCAGAATATGTTTTTTTTTTTTTTTTAATCTTGTTCTGGTAGAAATAGTTTTCTTATAGTATTAAAACTTGGGCAGTCCAAAAGTATGTGTTTTATGGTTAGAATAGTTCTGCAGCGCAGACATTTTGGAGCTTCTTCATCCTTTAATAAATACGCATGGGTAACATTTGTATGGCCTATACGGCCACCAAACTTTACTAAATGATTAACACATGACACTGTGTTAAGTAACATCAATCTTAAGGACATAATTGTAACAAATTTTATTTTAGAATGCAATATGTAACACTGGATTTACTCACCGAACACAGCGTGTGCACTGAATGCAGCGCGTCATTATTGTTTTGACGAGCGGCCCGAGGTTTTTGTCCTCCACTGCTCTCTTCCCCTCTGTGAATCGACTTCGGTCCGAACCAAACATCACTGACTGGTCCTACATCAAAAAAACATATATTTTTTAACAGTTAGGGAAAAATTAACTACAAATTCTCTTTTTGGATTTGTTCAGAGGTGAACAGTTAAAGTCTTCCTACCTGCAAGTCACACTCTCCTCCTTGGTCACAGATAGGACAGTCAAGTGGGTGATTGGCAAGAAGAAACTCCATGACTCCCTCTCTAACAAAACAATTTCATTAGTAGAATAATTTAGCAAAAAACAAAAAAATATGGCTATAAAGTTACAAGCAGAGGAATACCTGGCCTTTCGTGTCTTTTCAGAGTTTGTTAGGATGTTCCAGCCTTTCATGACAGGCATCGCACACGCAGCAACCGGCTATCAGTAAAGGACAATGAAATTTTAGAGCAAAGAACGAGAACGAAAGCTGCTCTGATAATAACAGTAAAAAATTCCTGCAATACTTACACTCTTACAATTAGTACAATTAATAAAAAAATTTACCGGACTTCAATTATCAAAGGAGTCAAATTTATTAATAAAATATACAAATTCCACCTCTTACATCTGTCTTTAAGTTTAAACATACATGTTGTCAAGAGTTTGTACACTGCTTAGCCAAATAAAAAAAAAAATAAAAAAAGGCACACAATGTAGTCACCAGTTCAAGTGTGAAAATCATTCATTATGCTCCCAGAACTAGTCCTGTGCAATCAGGGAAAAACTGAATTGATGTGATGCCCTGGTCATTCAGTACATTCAGGTCGTCGGCTGTTATTTATTGCCAAATAACTTTGCTGAGCCTAGACATGACCAAATTAAGTAACCTCAGATCATAACACTGGCTTGCACAGTGGCCACGATGCATGATGGGTGCATCTTTTTAAACACGTCCCTTCTTACCCATCATTTTGGAAGAGTGTCAATTTGACCTCATCATATTTCTTCCATTGTTTCATAGACTAATCTTTATTCTCCCTAACGAATTGAAACTTTTTTTCTGATTAGCCTAATTAAAGTCTTTTTTTTTTTTTAATGGACACAGCTGTTTAATCCCAATCCTGTGAGTTATCATCACATTGTGTATGTATGGAAATGCTCTTACATTCAACACAGCTATGTTTTTTAACTGTTGATTTTTCATCATCCAGCTTCTCTGAAAGTGATTAAATGATCACCATTCAAGGATTTTTTCATACCACATTTCTTCCACAAAGTTGATAGTTCAGCACCATCGTTCCAGGTTTTGATAATGTGTTGAAGTGTGTTACCCAGTTCCAGAAATTTCAAATGTCTTTAATTGTTTTCGTTGCCTGATGCAGTCCAATAACTTGACCATTCTGAAAGGGCAATTTTTTATTTGGGCCAGGCAGTGTACCCTTTTAGAGTGTAATAAGTAGAGTACAATAAACAATGTTAATAGTCAAGTTTATTATATGTAAGGGTAATGTTACTATATAGATAATACTGAATCACAATACTCATGAGGATAGTCACCTTCTTAGTTTGCGGTTGTGCAATAAGCAGATTTGCAGCTATGAACCTTAGATTTCTAAGACTATTGTAACAGGCATACTTCACAAGACGCAACTAGTGTGTTACTTTAGTCTGTTGTCTTTATATGCAATTTTTGCTATTGTTCAGGACTGAAATTTAGTTCACCGATATTCATAAAGAAAGTTTTCATCTAACATTAGTTTAATCTGAACTATTCATGTTTTAAAATGAGTAAGAAACAAGGTGTAACGTTTCTTAACTAAAGGTTGGTTAAAGTAAAGTTTGAGTGTGGTATCTCTGGCATAATTTAGCTCTGTGTATAAATTTTGCAAGTTTATGAGTGATGAGGTTACTAATGAGAGAACGACAATACCTTTGGTGCCTTCTCGATCTCGACCAGGCACATACGGCAGTTCCCTGCAACAGACAGACGCTCGTGGTAGCAGAAGCGAGGAATCTGCACTCCAACTTTCTCACAGGCCTAAGAGAAAGAACGGAGCAGTTTAATACAGTAGGTTTCAATTTAACTATTAAATGCTTAGGGTGAAACAGTCCATTAACACTGATCAGAGAACACTGCAGGGTAGCGATGCATCACCTGAAGCACAGTCGTCCCGGGTTCCACCATCACAGGCTTGCCATCAACAAACACCTCAACCAGGTTACTCGAGGCCCGGATTGATGTCCTTACTATAATCGACAAAGCACAAAATACTTCATCCCTTAATAATGGGGAAATTTTGTCTCAAATTCTCTTGTAAACTTTGAAAACAATGAAAGCACAAAAATCCACAGGATCAAAACTACAAAGCGATCCGAAGCATTAAGCCCATACATGGAAACAGAATTTCTTATCTTAATCTTGTGTTTGTTCATATTCTCAGAGAGGTGTGTGGTTTTACCATTGCCAGAGGTGACGAGTTGCCCTTTAGAGTGGGCTGCCCCGGCCAGGGCCCGACCAACTGCTGGCAAACGCAACATGACGCTGTGGGGTAAGAAAACAAACATTAGTTATGTATTGTACATTCACAACACGTGATGCATCACTAGTTTCTGTAATAATATGCCTAAATCGCGGCCTTAAACTGTAAATTATTTCCTTTAATATGAAACCCTACAAATATTACACCTTAATATTATTTAAGTTTTTTATAACTACAGTCTAAAGGTTTTCATCCCCTTAGAAGGCTTTCCCACATTCCCAAATTTGTTCTCAAATCACTATGATTAATACTCCACAATCACATTTATTGCTTTCATTCGCATAAAACATCTAAATCACAATATTGGTCTGTGGAATTATTTAATCGCAGTAGGCTCCATTTTATTACAAGTTATATATGCATAGTTGGGAATTTATGTGAAGTTTGTTAATAAACTAAATTTTTTGTTTTATAATAATTTTGAAGTGATTAATATACACTGCTAAACATCCTCTTAATGAGATCTGTGCCATTATTTACTGTTAGCCTAGATAAACACTTAAAACATTTACAAAAAATGGTAAATTTCATAGTTACATCTCAAGATTTAAATCACAATATGTCTCAAAACAATCACTACAGTATGTGATTTTTTAAACAAATTGTGTAGCCCTACTAAAACCTAAATTATAACTAACTCTTCAGAAAGGAGCCTTTTGTGGAGGGGGGCTTCAATCCACCTCCTTACATTTCAAAGTGAGCCACCAAGTCCAAAGACATGTGGCGAATTCCATAGACATTGTTAAAGTGGACGGCTTTAAGTTTCAAGTACTGAAACCTGTGTCAAAAACGGAATGGAAGTTATGGAAGCTAAATCCAACTCTGCACACTAATAATTAAAAACGTACTCTCTAAGCTACTCTCTAATAGGCATGTCGTTTGGCACTACACCTGGAATGGGGACCTTATTACATTATATTTCAGAAGTTAATACCAGGTTCATAGCTTCAGCAGTCATGGGATTAAAAATAATAATAATTAAAAAAAAAAAACTAATAATAGTAATAAAGCAAAAATGGGTATCCAGATCACTGTTAATAGAGGAGATATCACTGCAGGTCTTGACAAGTTTTTTTTTGACAATTCACAGCAAATCCTAACTGTGTGTTAAGCAAAATTCCAATAGTTCTTTAGTAAACTTGAGTTTGCCAGCATTCCTAGTGGAATCTGATTAGGCAATTTACAGGAACCTTGCATGCCATGGCTAATTTGTGGTCAATTCGTAGGCGATTTAAACCACACTAGTCACACGAGTTTATCCCCTTAACAAAAACATGTCATTCAAGTTTAATAAAAGTTTCTTTGTTACCAGGTAACACAAATAACTAGTGTATTAAAAGGAGTAAGCATTTTCGTGAAGGTAAACAAACAGTACCAGTCAAAAGTTTTTTATTTTATTTTCTACGTTCTAGAACAAAACTATGAAATAACACATATAAGTTAATAAATAATTTCTGTAAATAAAAGTCAGTTGTTTTAAGTTTTAAAAGACACAAAGGTCAGCCGTTCTGGAACGGTTCTTGCAAGAACAGTTCAAGTGCATTGTCAAGTGCATTTGCAAGCACCATGATAAAACTGGCCCTCATGAAGAACATCACAGGAGCAAGAGTAAAAATTATCTCTTGCTGCAGAGGAGAAGTTCATTTAGAGTTACCAGCCACAAAAATCACTAATTAACAAACAGCACTTCAGATTAGAGCCATTACGAAGGCTTTACAAAGTATAAATAGCAGACACAACTCAATATCAACTGTTCAAAGGAGATTATTGCATATCTTTGGATGCCTTCATGATTGTTTTACAATACAAATCAGGAAAGAGCATGGAATTAGACAGTGTGTCCAAACTTTTGACTGGTCATGTAACTTAATTTTTCACCTGTTTCAAACTGATTCTTCTTTTAGCGTTCTGTCATATTGGTAACTTGAATTGAACTACATACTGTAACACTGCTGTCTATAAATGGCGTTGACCTGCCTGCGGAAGTTTCTGAACCAGAAATTAGTATTGCACAGATTTAAATCATAAAGCTAATATTTTAATAGCTGGGTTATGTTTAAAAAATTAGTGCTGGAACAGTAAATAGCTATAATGTTAATGGTTAAAGTCACTAAATGTAGAATGTAAGCAAAGAAACACAGCATAATGCTCGAATAACCGACATTCTGATGTTATATGGTAAATATCGTGTCAAACCTCTGCAAAGAATATTGAGTAAAAAACAAATTAATACTTAACGATTCGTTTATTTCAAAACACACCACTAGCCAAAAAGCATTCTGAAAAGATTTAGACAGTTTATTCGAGTCTCTCTGTGTTGACGTTTTGCAGGTTTAGCATGGAAGCTAAACCGCTGGTCAAACCAAGGGCAGAGAGAACGTCTCGGCATTTTACACTCCACACTCAAACCAAGAAACACGTCTGTAGTTTTGCTGTATAACATTGCAGACAATCATAATAAGCCAGTGATATTGTTAAAACAAATCGTGTATCTTACCCTGACGCTATTTGGCCTTCTGGACCAGAACAGCGCAACCGTAATGCATTCACTTGAAGGATGTTTAAACGCGATATGTATCCCACCTGTATTCCGACAAACCCAGTATCCAGCGCAATGATTGGTTGATCCTTAACACTCACAGTCCGCCCATGAAGATGTAAGCCGTATTTCATTGGCGGGTTGCTTTTTGTGTAACTTAGCAGCCAATCCGAACATTTCTCATTAAATACGGGTGGGGGGAAAACACATTTCGTGGTGGCGGACTTTGGCATTAATTTTAAACGTAAAAATTATAAATACAATTTAAATTAAAATAGTGAAATACAGGTATATAAATAAAAATATTTTAGGTAAACTATTTATTATGCGCAGCACTCAGAGGTCAGAGGTTTACTTCCGTTGATTAGCTTTCTCATCAAAATGTAAAACACATTGTAGAATTTAACGTTAACGCAATTTCCGGTCTATTAAACCAGTAATTTAACCTGGACATTATTTATGTAAAAAAAAAAAAAAAAAACGTAATGCTTGTTCAGAGTTTCGTATGTTTCGAGATGGTTTCTGAGGATCACGTGACCTTGTAAAGGACAACAAATAAATCCAAACATTTTAGTTTAATTAAGATGCTTTAAAATAGTGTTCGAAAAGTAAACCTTGGCTGAGACAGACAGAGGAAACGGGGGAGCAGTAGGAGGGGTCTCGGCGTCAGCAGTGTATAAAGGCGTCTCCAAGCGGCTTTCTCGTTCCTTCGCGCTTCCCTTAAGCCCACACGCTCCTCTTTGTCCACGTGTACTCCAACCTCGATTACAACAATGGGCTTCGGTGATCTGAAAACTCCTGCAGGTCTTAAAGTTTTAAACGATTTTTTGTCAGATAAGAGCTATATCGAGGGGTGAGTCGCTTTAAACGCGTTGTGATCATGATTTAGCTGTCTGTTATGCTCTGACTATGATCAGGCCTCGGCCTGCACAGCCCTTATGCGCACATACACGGGATTTTACGGGAAACATTAGGCGCTTTGAGGGCAGAGAAAGCCTGTTATTTTGTTTAAAAAAAAAAAGACTCGATAAGACTGAACAAAAAGCTTAGTACAATTTTGTCAATATTAGGTATCGGTATCATTTGAAGAATACATTCGTCTGTGCTGTTTATCCAGATCAGACTGGGCGACAGCGCCCCCTAGCGCCTCCTGGTTACTGTAAATCCATGTATAGCCTCCCTGTTCACTTCGAATTCGGTTATTCACGATGTGATTCTGTCTTTATTCAATTGTGTATTTTGTGCAGCCGTTTATTTTCTAATGTAAGTTATAAAACGATTTGGGCAAGAATTCTTAATTTGCAAGTATGTATAAAAATGTAGATGTAATCATAGCACGAAGATATCTCTGCATAAACCCTTTCAAATATATGGATACTATTATAGATCAATTAACCCATATAATATTTTCAAAAACTTGATACACTTTTCTGGATGTTTTGCATCAAATACTTTTTATTTATTATTTAGTAGAATAATTGAGCTATTGTAACTTAAGAACACAGAGGTTTTTGTCAGGGATCATGTACAAAATTATTATTATTAATCACATAAACATGGCTTCACGGCACCACATGAACAGTCTATTGACGGAGGTGGAGGCAAACAATTGCAGCCTTTTGAATACCAAACCCAAGCAAATCTCTTATCACTTCCTCTCCATCCATCCATAGTACATGCATCGATTATCAGCTACAAAATTTATCATAGACCACACATGGCTGCTAATCTTAAATAATTAGTCTATGAAGGCTTCTTATCAGAACATAATCACAAGAAAAATTTATACTTGCTTGATACTAAATTTGTTACTTTTTGCCTTGTAGCTATGTACCATCCCAGGCTGATGTTGCAGTATTTGATGCCCTGTCTGGTGCCCCATCTACAGACCTGTGCCATGTCCTTCGCTGGTACAACCATATCAAGTCTTACCAGAAAGAGAAGGCCAGGTAACTGTTGTGGTTTTATTGCACAATATACGCTAGAATCATCCCCAGTTTGTGATGAGTTTTCTCACCATCTTTCGCCTGAGTAGATGATGCACAATCATTTAAACCCTGATGTACCTGGGAAGTATTTGATTCCTCATGTGACTGTGTGCATGAATATGGAACTTACTCTGCCTTGTCTGGCTTTTTCAGTCTCCCAGGAGTGAAGAAGCCTCTCGGTCAGTATGGCCCTGCTGGTGTGGAGGACACGACCAGTTCTGCTGCCCCTGCTAAACAGGAGGAGGAGGACGAGGATATCGATCTGTTTGGTTCCGATGAAGAGGAGGTCAGTTTGATGGCATTTAGGGATGTTTTGGCATTTAAAGATGTTGTTCTGGTTACATGATGAGTTTATCACCATCTTTCGACTGATGTTGTGATGTATCTTTTTATACCTGATTACCGGTCTTTATGGAAATGGTCTGTTTAGTTCTTGTTACTCTAAGGTGAATTAATCCCACATCCCCAAATGTCACAGGATGAAGAGACCAAGAGGATCAAAGAGGAGAGATTGGCAGCCTACAATGAAAAGAAATCGAAAAGTATGTTTTTGCTTTTCTTTGTTTTGCACTACAGGTATATAATATTTTTGGACTGGTTACTATAATGATGATCTTATCACCATCTTTCGGCTGATGCATTGAATGATGGACACTCTTTATTCTTAACTGACTTTTAGCCAGTCCCCCCCCAACCCCCCCTACTTTTTGTTTTCTGTTTTTACATGTTTTGTTTTTTCCTTCTAAATGCTCCTGCAGAGCCAGCCTTAATCGCCAAATCCTCCATCCTTCTGGATGTCAAGCCTTGGGATGACGAGACAGATATGTCCAAGCTTGAGGAGTGTGTACGCAGCATCGAATTGGATGGTCTGGTTTGGGGCCAGTGTAAGTCTGTTTGCATTTCCCAGTTCAACACGGCTATCTTTGGGTTAATGGTTTTGCTGTACTTAAAACAGATTCCTAATCTTGGACCTGGAGTGTCCACAGGCCTGTATGTTTTTGGTATTTCACCAGTCAGCTAACTAAATCATTCCTAATGTTGAGTCTATATATTAAAGATAGGAAAACAGTAAAAATGTACAGGACTGAGGATTTTCTGGGACTGGGAATCATTGTTACAATAAATAATTTGGAATTTTTGAAAATTTGTTTGTTTTTTAATCCATTCACAGCCAAATTCTTGCCAGTCGGCTACGGCATTAAGAAGCTGCAGATTGCGTGTGTGGTGGAAGACGACAAAGTTGGAACCGATCAGCTGGAGGAGCTGATCACTGCTTTCGAAGACTACGTGCAGTCCATGGATGTGGCAGCTTTCAACAAGATTTAAAACCCCACAGTGAAATGATGAGCACAATAAAATGGCACTTAAAATATGTTTCATGTCTTTTATTTTTGGTAAAATTGATCTGAAAGGGCCCAAGTATAGTAGTTTCTTTCCCAGATTCCTTGTGACTTTAACAGCTTGAAAAACATGTCATTTTTACGTTCTGCTGCTACATACAACTTCTCTTGCTAGTGGAGGTGACCAGCCTCTGTTTAATGGCGGTTGGAATCCTATAAGTTAGTTACATTACAGCCAAATGTAGGTCTCATTCTCCCTCATCTACCTGGCCTCTTACAGTATAATTTTACAGACCAGCCTTTGGTAAAACATCTAATGCATATTTCCCTGATCCTCTCTTGATTTCTTCTGTCTCGTCTGCTTTATGCAGTACTTCTACACACACTTTCTTCTTGATACATTTCCCTCTCAGTACCCTATGCTGTAGATCTTTCTCTCCCTCCTCGGCTTCCTTGTCACTTTAAAACTGACTTGCCAGTCCAGTTTCTTCAAACTTTAACTGTTTTTTAGTATACTAGTTTATCCAGTGCACTTGCTATAGGTAGGTCGACAAACTAACAGAAATATATGTAGGACAGAAGTATGTCTTGGAAGTTATAGCATATGCTAAAGTGAGCAATTAGTTTGTATTCACCTCATGATGGAAACAGAGGAAATGATCAATTACTCAGGCAACTTAGACCTGAAATATCAATAGTTTAAGTTATACAGAAAAAACGAAACCAGAAATCTGTACCCATCCCATTTAGCCGGTTTTATTTAGCTCGAATAAAAGTTTCCTCTTCATTCAGAGGCGGGTTGTGAGGAACAGGGAGGTTTCCCGCGCTTTCTAATGACGTCATGCCCGGAAAGAGCTGCGCCAAATACGGATGCCGATGGGATCTGAAAGTAGCATTGTCAATCAGGTGAAAACACCGACACAGCTCGGCTTATTGTTTTCGCAGCTAACTATCATTTGCACTTTAATACATCCAGTCATGTGTTCTGCTCTGGTGGCATGTCACATTCACAGAATGAATAAATCGCTAGACCTGGCGTCGTGCTCCACACCAGTCGCTTGCTAGCAGCCAATATGGCTGAAACATCCGCGAGTGTGTTTAACTTAACACTTAAAAAAAAACCCTCTTAAATGTGTTTAAAAGCTAACGATTAGGGAAAACCGTGTGATGTTAGTTGATGTAACCGTGTTAAGGAAATGGTTAGCGAGACTTGTTTCAGTTGATGCTAGCTAAAAAAAAATAAAATAAAATATGGCTGCGTCCCAAACACACGCCGTACCTCCTGAGTAAGCGCACTCCAATGTGAGTCTAAACAGGGGGGGGGGGGTTTATAATGTTACTGCTCCCTACATGCCCAACTGTATACATAACTCGCGTGCAGGCCAACGGTAACTAGCTAACCGAGCTAATTTTCCCTTTTAGTGTTTGTGATAAAAACAAGGTGGCTTAGTTGCTGTCTGTATAGCATGCAAGGTTGATGCTAAAGCTCCTAATTGTCTAAAAACAATAAATATGTTGTGGGAAGTAACAACGTATTATTTAACTTACATGAGGTTGAAAGTTAAGCAAATGTGTGTTTGGAAATCTGTTCAATAATGGTTGAGTAATGTGAAAGTCCAAAATTTTCAAGTATGTCATTATTGTAGCTTTGTGTCTGTGTGTTTTGCTATCTTTCAGATGTGACCTGTAAGTTATTTCATGTGGCTCTTTGAAACCTTGCATTTGCAGTTATGTGATTTGAAATCCCTGTGAAGTTCACCACCATCACCTCCTCCTAAGGTCAGTGTAATCTGGTAATCTTACTGTCTCATCCCCCATACTTTTTTCTTTTTTGCTTTCAGATCTTTTTAATATTATGTCAAAGAGAAAACCTAACTCTTATTGTTTTCAGACAGTGCTATGCCTCTGGAGGAGGGAACTGCACCCACTGCTCAAAGTATGTGTAATGATTTCTGTTACCTTGTCTTTGTTATATTTGTTTCTGCTTTAGGTGATTAGGGAAAACCTGTCTGGGAAAACCTGTCACATGGTGAACTTTGTGTTTTATTTTAATAATAATAACAATAATTATAATTATTATTATAATAGTAGTTATTATATTATTATTATTATTATTATTATTACCAATAATATTTACTATATACAAGGGTGAGTCAAAAATTATCCAATTTGGTTCAATAGCTCAATAGCTCTGGTTATATTAAAACTTCTCTAGGAAGCACTGACTTATCAGCACTTTCATTTCAAGGCTCCTGTCTCCTCAGTCACTGCTGTGCAGGTGTGAACATGTTACATCAGTTCATCTGTAACTGCAGTGCGAGCAAAAATGTATGCCCCACTTGTGATTTGCACAAAAGAAGAGCAGAATGCAGGTATTTTTGCAGTGGTTTTTGTGGTGTGTGTGTGTGTACCAAGGAAGAGTGTAAACAGAAGTGTTTGGATTTCTGTAAACAAAATTTGGACCGCTACTCTAAGGAAGGTGAAAGTTTCTTAAAGAGAATCATTACTTGTGACGAGACATGGATTCATCACTACGAGTTTGAGTGTAAACAGCAGATCATGCAACGGAAACGTCCTCAATCGCCAACCAAAAAAAAGTCAACAGTCAATACTGCTTGTTATAGAGAAATGCTTATTGAAGAGCTGAAGACTAAACTTATGATTAAATGCAGAAGATTGCTATCCAAGGGCAATGTGTTCTTGCATGACAATGTCTGTCTGCACACTTGTCAACACTTTGCAAATACTGTTTCCTCCCTATAGTCCTAATCTTGCTTCATTAGACTTTCACCTGTTTGATCCATTGAAAGCAGCCCTACAAGAATAAAGATTCATTTCTGATGAAGAACTGAAAACAGCGGTGCATTCGTGGCTCGCAGCTCAGCCTAACACATTTTTTAATGGGGGAATACAAAAGCCTGTTGACCGGAGATTATGTAAAAAAGTTACATATTTTAATATGTCTATTAATTAAAATAAATTCTACAGCCAGAGTGTGGATAATCTTTGACTCACCATCATACAATAGACAGGGAATTAGTGGCAGGCATTGTTCAGTTCAATGCCCAATCCCAGTCACTGGATTCAGGACATTCTTAGTGCCGGTCCAAAGTTCTGATATAATTTGAGGGTTACACCAGGAAGATAATTGGACATAAGACCTGTGCCAAGTTATATGCAGATCAGTTGGCCTGTAATGGTAACCACAACCATACACAATAGGTACAATCTACAGTGCCAAATGTCTGGACACAAGTTTGGATCTATTTTCTACATCCTAAAAC
>JAQMYK010000036.1:29871241-29887106 GCA_030014345.1 Clarias buthupogon
ACTTTTAACGAGTACGAGTACTTTAAAAAATGTGGTATCGAGGCCGATACCCGATACCGGTATCGGTGCATCCCTACATTTTATGTTTAACATAGCATTACTAACACACTTAAAATATTGTATATAATTGAAAACATTGGTATATAGTGCAATGCAATGACTATTTTCATCTAATACATGTTAGCTACTTCTGTGATTGAACCGGAAGTAGAACCACGGTCCGTTCGTATCTGCGGAAATTCGTGACTCAAATGTTCGCAAGTCGGGGACTACCTGCATACTTTACCTAGCCATCACTGTATTCTCATGGCCATCTTGGTTTATTGTAAAACCAATTATTAGAGCATGGAAACCCACACTGCTCTCCATGTTCTCAGAGAAAATATAGGTTGTTTAATGTAAATACTAATCGATGTGCATATTCTGATTAACTTCTGCTTAAATGATGATGAGCAATGCTGATAAACATTAACATAGTCATGAACATCACATCACCAGCATCTGATGCAGTGTGTTACCTGAGAGCAAAGCGTGGCCTCTTCGTGGAAGTATCCATGCATGAAATCACAGTACTCTCGTGTGGCAATCTCACACCTGCATGCGCACACAACAAGCAGTGACCACAAAAACAACCTCATGTGCCTTACAGCTGCTTTTTGCAATAATATTAATTGAACATTACACTAATGTTAAATGAAACAGAAAAATATAATGTAATATATAACATGTACACTGTCTGGCCAAAAAAGGCATAATTTCACAAGGGTCAATCTAGAAAGAACACAACTGATGAGATTTGAAATTTCTGGAACTGGGTTAAGAACCCTTCAACACATTATCAAAACCTGGATTCTGCTGAACTTTGTGGAAGAAATGTGGTCGGAAAAAATCATGAATGGAGATCACTTAAACACTTGAAGTTGTATGGTTAAAAAAAGAAAATCAACAGTAAAAACCATAGCTGTATTTAATAGCGAATGTAAGAACATTTCCATACACACAATATGATAAGAACTCAAAAGCTGTGTGGTCGTTAAAAAAAGCACTTGCTAGTGAGACTAATCAGAAGAAAAGGCTTCAATTTGCTGGGATGAATAAAGATTGGACTTTGGAGCAATGGAAAAAATAACAGGTGGTCTGATGTGTTCAGACTGACCCTATTTCAGAGTGATTGGTGTGTCAGGGTAAGAAGAAAAGCTCATGAAGCGATGTACCCATTATGAATCATGGCCACTGTACTGTACAAGCCTCTGGAGTCCGTGCTATGATCTGGGGAGGTTGCTTCAATTGGTCAGATCTAGGGTCAGCAACATTATGTGGCAATAAATTTAGTGACCTGATTTTATTGAATGACCAGGTTATCACATCTGGGGAGTTTTTATTCCCTATATATTCCAGGATTGCAAAAGGGAGCCTGAGGAATCATCTTCACACATGAACTGGACACCACATTTTGTGCGGTAAACAAAGCTAAAGGTGACTGAATAAAATCTTAGCGTGTGCGCCTTTTTTGGCCAGGTAGTGAATAATATCTGAATACTAAAAATAAATACGTTAAAGTGTAGGACAAACAATTACACATATAATTATGTTTAAAGAACCTCGACAAAACATTTCTTATTGCTGTACATACATGTACAGCAATAAGAATATATGGTTATGTTACCTTCCTTGTGTCCCGATGCAGCATGGACGTCCCCTGATAGTGCAGTCCATGTGCCGGTAACCCGTTTGGTTCCATGTGCCTCTGTCTGTACAGATCTGCGCAAATGATAAAAGAGTATTGCACAACAAAGCACAAAATATTGCACAATATAACACCTTCTGTTAATTCTTCCATCGTTTCCTCGTCCCTTATACAATGCTTTACTGTTATGTGAAAGTTTTACAAGCTTCCCTTGGCTAGACTTACTGTATAAGAAAATACACCCCTACAACTCTATACTCTATAACGCCAGGTAACAACAAAACAGATTTCAAATGCAGCAATTTTTATTCCTTACAAAAAGTAAACTGCCAATAAGAAACCAGATAACTCAGTAACATGTAGATAATTATTTAGCAACAATAACTAAACGTCTTCTTTGCATACATGCGGATGGTTTGGCTTTTGCCAAACATGGAGCTGTGCATTTTATTTTTTTTTTCTCAACCCTGTTTCTAAACATTGTTTTACTTTTTGGGGAAAGCGACTACACAATGAAATGCATTCGTTCTTTGTGGGTGTTTTTTTTGCTATCAGTTAGTGTATCAGAATATGACTAGAGCATAGAGATAAACAGACGACCTTGAAAAAACTGCCTCGTTGTTCAATTATTCGTTGAAAGCATCTTACTCAGTACTATGAATGATTTATCACCTACAGTGAAACTAATGAATGTTACAAGGCAGGTGTGTAGGCCTTGCTCAAGGGCACTTTTGTAGTCCCGAGAATTGAATCCAGGACCACGAACACTGAACTGATATCTTGGAATTTTATTATTTCCTTGAAAGGATTAATTTAGAGAGTAATTAAAAAGTTAAGACAACTTACTGGCCATAGTGTGATGTCATCAGGCCAAACATGTGGCTCTGCTGAGGCAGGCTCCTGACATGTCCTAATCAGACACACATTTCACATCACATGGAGAAGAGAAAACAAAAAATTATTAATTAAATAAATAAAATGGCGTAAATTCTTAAAATAAACTGACACCAAGATTAGTCAGCTAATTGCTTGCTAACTGATTAAGCAGAGATTCATTCAAGGCTGAAAAAGCAAAAGGACACTAAACATTTGGCATCTAGCTTTATGCAAATCTATACTTATATGGACAAATAGTTTGGACGTGTTCAGAGGAGAGATTGTGAATATATCGGTAGAAGGATGCTGAGGTTGAAACTGCCAGGCAGGAGGTCTAGAGGAAGACCAAAGAGGAGATTTATGGATGTAGTGAGAGAGGACATGAAGTTAGTTGGTGTCAGAGAAGATGCAGAGGATAGGGTTAGATAGGAAGCAGATGATTCGCTGTGGCGACCCCTGAAACAGGACAGCCGAAATACAGAAGAACAACAACAATACTTCTATGGGCAAATGTTTGTGGACCCCTGACCATCAAACATGCATACAGTATATACAAATATTTGTTGTGGAACATATTGAGTGTTGAAGAGTTTTTTTTTGTAATTGGACTCAAAAACTTATTCTAGATCTATTACTCATGAATAAATATTTCCAGCTTTTTATTGCATACTTCTTATTGCAGGGGGGAATTATTTTCTTCTGGACAACTGTCATGTCAGGACTGTTGCCCATGATCATGATTGTGTGTACTGAATTAGACAGAGATACAGTATTTATGCTGTATAATTTACTCAAACCTGAAATTCTAATATTCTGAGATATTAGATCTGTATTTTCATGAGCTGTAAGCTAGAATAAAATTCAAACACAATTTTAAAAATATATATTTCATTTTATGTGTAATGAATTTTAAATACGTTTCACTTTTAGAATTAAATTACAAAAAAGTTTTTGAGATGAACAGTCTAAAATATCTTTGGATACACTTGCATTACTATTTTCCATTTGGTGGAACGAAGTGGCCTGAGCATGACAATGACTCTGTACGCTCAGGCAGACAGGGTGGAGTGAAAGAACTCAAGTGACCTGCACTGAGACCAGACCTCATCGCCACCAAAAACCTTGACATTGGACAACCAGGAATGCCGACAGTGTTCCAGACCAGCTCACTAAATCTGTTGTGGCTGAATGGACAAATCCCCACAGGCACATTCCAAAAGCGAGTGAAAAGCCTTCTCAGACTAGTAAAGGTATTAGAAAAGTGAAGAGGGACTTAAAGTGGAATGGAAAGTTTAAAAAGCAAATATGGGAGTGATGTTCAGGATAACATTAGCTATATACGTTTTTCTCTTTGCTAGTTTCAGTTACTCAGTGTTAAAGCTTATTGCGGTGCATTAGTTTTGCTGATTCTGTTTTTTAGTGCTGGGAATGTTTCTTTAGCTGGTTTCATTTCTAGTAAGAGTTATATACTGTATAGGAACATAATGCTTTAAAACAAAGCAATAATTTCACTTTTGCAGCAGGCACACACTACCTGGGGTCCTGATGGCACACTGCCCCTGAGGAACGAACAATATCTGCATGCACTTTGTCCCATTTAATGAAGGTGGCCAAAGTCTCCTGCAATAAAAGAAATGAAAAATATTCAATAAGTTCCATACTCAAAGTTTACAACATTGAAATATTTACAGAGTTAGCACTATATTAAGCAAACAATATTAAGAGAATCGGTCATGGTCATCATATTTTCTCTAATTATATATAAATAATTCTTGCTAACATATTACAGTGTACACGCATCAGGTCAAATATTGCGTACATAGCCTCCGAGTGGCGCAGTGGTAAAGTGCTCGCCCTATCATCCGGAGATCGTGAGTTCGATTCCCGGGTGATGTAACCTTTCGCAGCCGGAGAGAGCTGATTACCTCTCATCCCTCCCCACTGAGAGAACTCAGCCACTTAGTGCACCCACATTAATCACAAACAAAATCTACAGCCAATCAGGGGCGTCTGTGAGTTCACGCAAGCGGAAGGAGCGGATAGCGCTGTCGTGTGTTATGCCGCCCCCAACGGTGAGCGTGAGCGAGCACTTCGAAAAGATGCGGTCGGCTGGCGTCACGTGGTTCAGAGGACATGATACTGTGGTCTTTATTTCAAACACCATGCATGCAGCGTGTTTGTGTCCTATTGTACTGGAAAGAGTACATACTGGGCCTTCTACTGATGTCACACAAGTGGGGGTGTGGCCAACGGATCACATGTTCTGTCTTTCTAAATTGGCGGCAATTGCAGCAAGCACATTCTACTGTATGGCATGGCAGGGTCGCTACCAGGAGGATCCCACCGATACCTACACCGGTATTTCACCTCTATCAAAGTGCTGGATCTCTTAAAGGAAAACAACAGAGCTTACTAAAAACATGGGCGGAGTGGATCACATGATCAGCCTCTATCCAATGTCAACCCGCACAAGGAAATGGACTGTCCGCACCATCCTATGCTTCTTTGATCTGGCTGCCACAAACCGTTGGATCCAGTACAGACCAGACAACCAGGCCTCTGGGAGACTGGCAAAAGTCCAGACGTCTTGTATACATACAGTATGTATCTTATTAGGGCCTAAGCACTATGACATCAGCTCTATGTCGTCATAGTGTGTTAAGGGCCATATTGTTTTCCTAAGGATTTTTATCATTTTTTTTCACCATTTTGGGCTTTTCGGGGGTCTTAACATGCTCAGAAACTCCTGAAAATTGGCATACATTGGAATCTGCTCCATTAGAATGGCTGAAAGTCAGGGCCCCGGGTGTGGCTCGGGGCCCTAACACAAGATTTTGCTGCATACTTGCACCGATGCACGCAAAACCCAGTACACATTAAGAGCTCATTGAGCTAAACAACTTTCACATTTCACATTGCATGTCATGGGCTCAACTCAAAAGGAAGTCAGTTATTTTGTGTCTGCCAAAACACACCTGAAGGAATTCAATAGACATTGAGGATGCAAAATTGCAGAGGGATTTTTGATATCTCAAACGGTTCAGCTGTGATGATGCCTTAAACTTGCGCCAAAAAGTGGTTAATATCTTTCTGTGGGACATCATATTGAGTGACATCACATTCAGTGACATCATAGTGTGATGCTTGTCCCGGGTGGTGATGGCACGGGGTGCTTGGGCCTGCTCCTTGTTGCTTGCAACCATATTACTTATTATATTTTATATAATAATTATATAACTATATTATATATTAATAAATAGAACAGAAATTCATAGAAACATCGTACTTCTATCGACAAAGCAAGACCCAGTGTACATTACAAAGGATATGTTATAACTAATCAATGAATGACAGTTTTGAAAAAAAAAAATGTTTGACCTCTCACAGACTTATGTTATATTAAAAAAAATTAAATGAAAACCTTTTTTCTCTTTAGGTCTCAGAAGGAAATAACTGAAATTTCATTATAAATGAATTCACACCAATAATGTGTCACAACGCTGATGTTTTCATTACATCCTCAGGGTGGCAGCAAATATTCGTATGACCAACATGACTGCAGGGTATTTTGGTTGAAAGATTTCTAAGTGTGCTTAAAAACCAAGTATACATATATTTCACATGAAACATAGCTTGAGGTCGTGTGTACCGAGCAGTCGTTCCGGAGCGTCTGCACACATCCAGAATTATCATTTTGCACGCAGCAGCCAGACTCTTTTTCCTCGTTTCTGTCGCGTTGCATGCGCTCAGCTATCTTTATGTCGCGTCTAATACAGGGTGAAAACTTTGCTCCCAGGTGGATCAGGTCTACCTGCAACACACACACGCACACACACATTGCCACAGTTAAGTCAACAGTTAGTTCATTGTTCAATATCTCTAGTTCAATGTGCTGCTGCTCTAAAGGACCAAGTCTAGACAATCAGCAAAACAGGCAACATTGATTTTTATCTTATACAGCATATTGAAAGGACAATTAAAAAATATATATATATGAAAAATCCCACCTGAAAAGGGCCATCGGGGCAAGACAAATAAAAGTCCATGTTTATATCACAAAGATTATAACTGAGTGTTTTATTAGAAATGTACAGTAGTACTGTATTCTTAAATTCTTAAATCTGAATTTTCTTAAATACAACTCTTTAAACTGTCTTAAGCATTTATTTCCACAAGGATCAACTTTCCAGAACTGCATTCCAGGATTTGAGTGATGGTCTGTGCATTTTGATAATAATGCTGTGTATGATTCTGCTTAATTATAACAAGTCCTGCATGATTGCTTTCTGGTGTTTTGGAAGAAGAACTAAAACACTGGAGACACTCACGGATCCAGGACCGATCCAGAAATTTTGCTGCTGAACATATTTCACACTCTCATACACGCCTTTGTTCCTCAGCACCTGGATAAAAACAAACACGACTCAATACAAGAAAGAAGGCGATGGATAAGCCAAATAAAACACTGCAACAGCACTGACTTGCAGTTTGCATGTCTATGACTTGAAACATGGTTCACACGTGTGCGAACACAGATGCTTTGAGCTGTGCAAGGCCGGTTACGCATGTTGTTGCATTTATTAGTGTCGCCTGAAAAATGCTAACACGATGCAAGCAGCAAGAAGCTGCTGTCTCAGAAATTGTAGTAGGGGTGCTAAAGCATGAGAAGGCTGAGACTTGTTTGACTGTGATCATACCTAACTGCCATCTCTCCTTCTCTTCTGCTCTCTCCTCTTCTCTCTCTTCTCCTCTCTCTCCCTCTACCTGCCTCTCTGTCAAGCTATACAGCTCCTGAGCTGCCAGTGATCCAGACCCCCTCTGCCCTCTGGATCTGTCTGACTCGTCCTGGTGTCCTGATTCTGGTCGGAGATCTCGTCGCATGGATGCCCCGTGTGGTCTGCCTGGGATGCGTGTGGTGACTGGGGACGGTTCCACTTTTTTCACAAAGACGGTCCTGTCCTCGGCTGATGCAGACAGCTGTTCTCTGAGGATATCTCCTGTTATACTGAACTTCCAGTCTCGCACAGTATGATGCGGATCAATCCCTGCTATCCGTTTCACCCAAATGAGGATGGGTTCCCTGTTGAGTCTGGTTCCTCTCAAGGTTTCTTCCTATTACCATCTCAGGGAGTTTTTCCTTGCCGCTGTCGCCATCGTCCTCGGCTTGCTCATGTCTTACTGTATCATTTTGATTCATACACGTTCACATCTCAAACAAAGCTGCTTTGCGACAACGTCAATTCTTAAAAGCGCTATACAACTAAAACTGAATTAAAAATTTTTTCTCCTCATCAAAACACAATGATTTAACTAACCAAGGTAAATTAGAGAAATTCCTCCTTGAGTGATTCAATGGTCACACACATCCCATCATCATTTTTTTCCCCTTTTACCTCCTGATGCATAGCAAGTAAAGCCATGCGTACAGAACTACATATGCCTCCATGGATGCCATGTTTGTTTACTACTGTGGTCATGGAAACGGTTCGGTAGGTTATATCACCACATTGCGGACTAAGCTTGATCACCTCCAGATGTACATCCTGTAACAGTGCGCGTTGAGTATATTTACCAGAGAAGCACATTCGTGCTGGCTGGGTCAAGCGCTGTCATGTGCATACTGTACGTAAACCACGTTCGTGTATACTGCCACATATCTCGGTTCATGCATAAAATATTTCATATTTAATTTTGTGTGAATCTAGGTAAATCTGGATAAAAGATGTGTTTTAAAAGATCAAAGGTAAGTGTAGCTTACTAGTTGAGTGACGGCGTGCTGGGCAAAGCCGACTGGAGCAAAACCGTAAGTGCAGCAGGCCAGCAGAGTGATGACAATGTGCACGAAGGTGATCCAGTAGGTAAAATATGGTCTGAGAAAGTGCACAGAAACAAAAGTGATCATGCATATCAAACATACTGTACATCATGATAAAATAATTAACTAAATAAATAAGCAACACCATGGAATAATGTATTAGTCACACAGCTGGTATGTTGATCTCAGCAATATCAATTACATATTTTAAACGTATATTTCACACTAATAGCAAAATAAATATGATGACTTGTTTATGCTGAACATCAGCAAGATCTGATCAAGATCTGATGTGACATCTTTGTTAGGGTTTTGTGTAGTCTAATATTATAATGAAAATAATATACTAATACAGTGAATCTTTGGATTGTGAGTAACTTGGTCTGCGAGTGTTTCGTCTTGTCTTTGGTCTTGCATTAAGAGAAGTACATATACACTTTGTCTGCCGAGTGTCACATGATCACAACTGAGCCATTGGTCCTTCTCTCCCTCTCTCGCTGCAGGATTGTGGGTAATCGTCTCCCATGCTCAGTCTCGGCGCGCATGCGTCACTTGTATAGTCAACAGTGTGTAGTGTTTTTCGTGTGTGTTAAGACAGATAGCGCCATTTCCGTTAGTGTATGTGAGAAAGTCATCCTACACAATAACCCCACCAATAGTCCTCCTCCTCTCTTGCTCTCGTCTCCTTCACATCAGCCATGATTCTTTTCATAGATTAAGTGCAGGTTAATTTGTTTTATTTTTACTTTATCTTCTGTATTAATAATTTTTACATGTATATTTGTGGGTTGTGGAATGAATCATCCGAGTTACCATTATTTCTTATGGGGAAATTAACTTTGATATACGAATGCTTTGGATTACAAGCACGTTTCTGGGACGAATTATGCTTGCAGTTCAAGGTTTAACTGTAATTAATAATAATATTTCGACCCACCTGTGGCTGTGGAAGTCATCCAGCTGTTTTTGCACTTGGCTACTCAGGCTACGCCGGTAGTGACGATCTAGCCACTTCCCCACCACGCCCATACCATACTCCCGCTTGTGTTTATCAAAGGCAAAGTGTTTTACTCTGGATGCAATACGGCCTCCGCGCCGAAGGGCGGGGCTTACCATTGCAGCCGGAGCTCGGCTGATATCCTTACTGAGTGCACACACAAAAGGGGGGGGGGAAAAGGGAGAGAAGAACAGACATACATAAATCAGGAGATATTAGTGATAAGACAAAGTGATGTATTCAGTTTTGCGTTTTATCTGAACTGGTTGAGACAGTAGACTGTTTAGAAACTCACAAGCTTGGGTAACGTCCTGCTTCATCTACAAACCCGTCCACGGCCAATGTAGCAGAGAGGGGCGGGGATTCAAACACTTCATCTGCCATAGAGTAGAAGTCCTCATGTGCATCCATCTGCCATAAAAACAATATTAATTAAAAAAACATTTTTTTTTTTTTATATACACACACACACACACACACACACACACACACACAGAGTGTATGTAGACTAATGTTTGTCTCAACATGTGTGTGTGTATATACATTTTATACATACATATATACACATATACTTATTCATTAACATGAATAAATAAGACAGAAGCACAAAGATGTGTGACTCTTGCCTTGCTAAAGAAGACAGAGTCGGAGGTGTCTGCTGTGTCCACCGTCTCCTCCTCCATCCAGCTGGGCCGAACAAAACTCCTCCGTGGAAAACTTCGAGGCATCTGTGTGCCGTGCAAGCCTGGCCGACCCTGTGCACACAACCCCATGCACATACATACACATTTAATCAACTAAAAATACAGCCAGGAAATTCAAAAAGTCAAAAACCACATGCTGCTTGCAGTGTATTAGTATAATGTGTAAGTAGTACAAAGTTAAAAATAGCGCACTGGTTCTATTTTTATTAATTTACATTAAGTTTCTATCAGCCTGCAGTGTGGAATGGGATTCGGGATAAAAAGTTAAGCAATGCCCCCTAATGGCCACCCTTTGCACAGGGGGTGTATCTGTAACAGCAATTACTTTAAGGCTAAAATGTCTCAGTCAGATCAGAACTAGATCAGGACGCATGTCCAAACTTTCTGATCCCAATAATGGCGGACGTAAAACCATGACAAGCACTACTTGCATGCATCCATGCAGGCAGATATACACACACACGCACCCTGAGTAGGTTGGAGGCTGCACGGATGCTCATGCGGGCGACAGACTCTCTCTTCCTACGTGGGAACCGGGAGTGAACGGAGCGCTGGCTGGTGAAGGAGCACAGGGAGGAGACGCCTGGGGTCTGCGGGGTAGGAGCATGAGCAACGTGTGGCGTCCTGGGCCGCTCTACATCATCGTAACGAAATTGACGTCCACGCGCCAGAGGGTCCACAATCTGAGGAAAAAAAGGAGACGTGTCTCACTTTCCTGTGTAAAACATTCCAAATAAGTGCCTTCAGAAAGACTCTTTGATACCTTTGGCATCTTGTGAGTGACAGGCGAGTCAAGGGTGTGGTCGATGCTCGCTGCCTCCTGCGGGTCTCTGTACTGAGGTTTCAGGGGGCCGTACCGCAGGCTACAATGGCGCAGACTCTTCCTCTGCCATACCTGCTGCTGATTTTCACAGTCAGTCCCGACACCAAACCACTGAGCCGTGCTCCTGTAACGTAAACCCAAGTACACACAAACAGATTGACCAAGAGTGCAAAGATGGTTCATTACCTGGCAAGCTGATGGTTAGAGATTAGCTGGCAAGAAGGTGGAAATATTGGTATAAATCGAAATGTCTGACACTGCAACTCACTGACTTGTGCATTCTCACATTCAATCTTTACACATGACATCATGGCGATCTGTGATGTTAATGTTCCGACATTCACATATTGCATAACTGAAAACTTAGTGGTGACATAAAAATGACATCATGTGATTGGAAGGCTCATTTCTGCACTTGTGTGTCTGTGGTTACCTGCGGATACTCTGCGAGAGAGACGTCTGCCTGCGGAACGCCGCTCTCCTCTCATTCATCCCGTTGTCCGACAACGCCTCGGTTGACTGCTGCATACTGACGCTTTTTTTTGTTGATGACCTTAAGGGCTGAAGAGCACATACCCACACAGACAAGGTGTTTTTTTTTAAATCATATATTGAATTGCATAATTGGTATGCACCAATGGGAAAAATACCTAAAGCACATACCTAAAACAAAAAGAAAAATTTTAATGAAAATTAATAATGCAGTCAGCCTGTGTGAATTAGTCCACCATCTATTGTACAGCAAAAATCTCAAATAACAAACTGCTTCTTTAATTAACAACAGAATTTACAAGGTTATCTTAATCTTTACTTGTTGTTGGTTTTAAGGGCAATGGGTATAATAAACAATAATGGTGACTAAAATATGGTTTAAAAATATATTTTAAAAAAATAAATAATAATAATAATAATAATATCTATATCTATCTATCTATCATATATATATACTGTATACACCCAATTTAGCATACTGACATTTCGTGCATCACAATTTTGTTGTTCTGTCATTTTACTCCTTAACACAGTAAATAAAGTAAAGGAACTCAGACAAGGTTAGACCTGAGGTACATGATGCGTGTACAAGTCACAATGTGGCTAACCAACCACAGGCAGAAAATAAACTCAACCCTCACACTTTGTTCTAACTAGCCATCCATCATGCTCACATGTAGGGTTTACTAACAGCTTGTTTTTGTGACTTTCGGCGTGTGTCATCCATCTCAAAAATGGATGTGATGGCCAATAACATTTGTTCGGTCAATGCAACACATTCTGACGCATCCCGGACAAGCCTGATTACTAACACTAGTACAGCCATTTTCATGACACCACACAGAAATGACTGCATGAGCATTATGAATACCACATCTCAGGACGCACTGCAAAGAACGCTGAATTCATGTTGCTTTGTGTTGTTTGTAACCACATGATGTGATTTTGTTTGCTTTGCCTCGTACTTTGTCCGGAGTTAGCCCTTATTTGTCCTCTCTATGTTTACCCTGTGGGTGGTTTTGTCACAAAGTCTTGACAATTACATCTGTGCATTTCTAAGCCTAGAGACTTCCTGTTTCATGTTGTGACGCTCACTTGTACTACTATTTATGATACACTTTTATGATACTATTTTGAAACACTCAGTTTGTTGCACTTTCACTTCCCATTATGACTCCTACATTGAAAAAACTTTTTTTTTTGTATTTAGCCCATCATAAAATTCTATAAAAGGTTGTTTAAACCTGCAGAAAAAAACTAAACCAAAAAAAAAACCCCCCTGAAACTTGGATCTGAAAAAAAGCCAGTTTATACCTGTTCCTCTGTCACAGCCTTTTCTTGCTCCTCACTAGGTGGGATTGCAATCACCAGGCTGGGCGGCTTCTTGTTCTTCAGCCTACTGTCAGATTGGCCATTGTTACCGTTTGGCTCCTCCCCCTCCTGGGATGCCATACTGGCTACTTCTTCTTTCTTTAAAAGGAAGAGGTAACAAAGAAGGACATATTCAGTGTGCCAGTTTGTCGCTTATACAAGCGACAAAGGACTCGGCGTCATCCCTTTATCTTTTAATCTTATGCAGACTACAAAATGTTAGGAATGTAAGGTTCTCCACATGGTACACAATATAAGCCCTGGGAAATCTTAAAGAGCAGATTAGCAGACCATGCTTACTGTACCGAACATTTGCATGGGTTGGTTTAGTTTTGTACTGGATAAATAAAATAAAATGGCCAAGAACAGCACAATATAAACAACATGTGTAAACTTTGTCTAAACATTTAATTCTCATTGTATAGAATTTTAACCACTAGGCTTTTCCACAAAGCAGCTTTATAAATGTCCTAAAATATGACTCCATGAGGAAGACACATTGAGAGGAACCGGATGGAGAAAAGTAACCGGTTCAGTCATTAGGAACCCAAATCATCAGATGATTTAGCATTTTACCAGTTTCCTAAAAACAGAAGTAAACTTTCCGCGAAGTACTGTTTATAAACTTTTTTTCCCCTCAACAATGCTTGTCAACCAATCCGAGTTGATAGGTTTAGCTAAATTGCCCACCATATTCATATAATTGTGCACATGGGATTATATACTTTACAATTCTGCCCCTCAACTTAAAGGGATAGTTAAGAGTTTCTTCCAAGTCTTAAATCTAAATTGAGGCGTGAACAAGTACATTACCACAGGTCTTGGTTGTGTAATGCAAGTATAATTTAAGTAATTGGGATCATATTCTACACCCCTTGTGCAATGAAAAAAATGCATTCAAAAGTTCGGCTGAGACCCGTATGAAGCCGTAACTAGCCGTATGGGTAACTGGTACGGCTAACCGAAACTAGCCATAGGGGTTAACCGGAACTAGCCATAGGGGTTAACCGGAACTAGCCATAGGGGTTAACCGGAACTAGCCATAGGGGTTAACCGGAACTAGCCATAAGGATATTTTTGGAAAAAAAGAAAAGAGCTATATTTGTATTAAAAGATACAACTTTGAAAGATACCAACTCGATTTAGCTCAGTGGAACTCGAAAAGCTTCATAAGAGTTTCTGCTGAACTTTGGAACACATAGGGGGGGGTTGAAGAATTCAGCCTCATTGCTTTCATTGGGGAAAAAAAATCAATTCGGTAACATACCGCAATTCTTTTGTGTGGCAATTAATGTATTTGTCACACTGACTCCAGATCTGATTTTTAAAATAATTTTCTTATTCATATATGTTTTCCTTTAAGGTAATAAAATGTTGCAGTTCCTCTATAATCCTACAGGTGGTGTGTAGGTGCAACTAATTTGCACATTTTGTTTAGAATTGTAGCAAAACTTTTTTTTTTTTTATGTATGTACACTGATCACAACAAAAAAATTAACGGCAGCTAGGAATCGTGATGTCATCGTTCCCGGGTGATTCCCATCCATACTTTCTTTGTACTCGCATTCTGGGTGACAAAGTTCACGAGTGGTGTGCAGAGTAGGAACATTTATAACATTCAATTGGATTTAAATCAGACTTGAAAAAACAAAACGATCCCTTTAAATAAACTTAAAAAAATGTAAACAAGTTCATAAACTACAGCAACGCACCGTGTAAAAAGCTTTAGCAGGCGTTTTATGATTACGAAACCCTTACCCAACCAAAGCACTTACCCAAACCCAAATTCCCTTTTACAGAAGATTCAATAACCACTTCCCTCACAACTCATAAGGCGCCTTCAAAGCTGATTCCCAAAGAAGTACATCATCCTAAGAGCCCTCTCTTTCAGTCTCTATAACACATGCATCATATCAGCTCTGCTCATGAAAACCAAAAGCCAAGATCAATAACAAGCCCTCAGAGCTGTCCCTCAGAGACACATCAACATCAGCAGCTTCACAGTAACCTGACACGATGGCGCTCAATGTCAAACTGTCCGCTATTACAGCATGGCCAGGGTCAGTAATGATAGCAGAGTAGAAGACAGACAGATGCTGTTTAATTGTATTAGCTGCAATATATACCAGTTATGTCTCTTTACAGGATGATGCTGTGTAACACCAGTGGTATATTTTGTGCATGTGGGAAATGGATCACGTATCCATTATATGGATGCTGTATTTCCAGGTAAATGTGACATTGTTTACTCTGTAAATAAACTAGTGGAAACAATACATCATTGTTTTGCATTCATATACACCATTACACTAGATTTTGTAGCTAGGGTTACTGTGAACCACCCCATTCCTCAAATTTTGACACTTGGAAAATACTGCTAAACAAACACTCCTTGACGCCGCAGAAGTGGAACAAGAAAGTATGTAACTGACAGTGGCATCTTTATTACTCCAATACCATAAAAATTTAATAGATGAAAAGAAAAAATGAAAAGAACAAAGTGTCAATGCAAAAGAAGTTGCCACAGACAACGGGTTCCTCACAGAGGCTGTCTGTCACCTGCTGTCTCCAAATGCTGCAATCTGTTAACCCTAGAAATGCATCACAGAACCAGGTTCTAACAAAGAACAGCAAAAACTAAACACTGTACAAAGACAAAAAAAAAACTTAGTTTAGAGATAAAGTCATAATGATTGTGTGACTAAATGCAAGTCAGAGCAGAAATCCAGAATGGTCACAGATCAATCTGTTGATATTTGTGAAAGCATTCTCATCAGCACTTTCTTCCATCCAATCCTGTCGCATCCCACCTCACACAATCATACTCTCCCACAATACTATCCCATAAATCCCAATACAACCCAATGCTATTTAATTCTTTCCAAAACAATCACACCGAATTCTATATCTTCATATAGTGCTGGCCGATATGGTCCTTTAAAATAAGGACCAGGAGAAAAACATATTACATTTAAACATTTTTATTTTAAACTTAACCTTCCTCTGATCATAGTCCCCTCAGGTATTAAGACAGAAATGTCAACAACCATGGAAAACTCAAATAATTAAAATGTAAACATAAGTCTAAAGTCACAATGAA
>JAQMYK010000036.1:29983364-29998762 GCA_030014345.1 Clarias buthupogon
AAATAACGCCATTAGTTTTTCTAATTATCGTTAGCAACATTCAAATTAAACCAACACTAATTAATTTACAAACACAAATGACACGTATGCCTAAGCGTAAACCCTCACAGTCCCCATTGGAGATGTACAACACTAGGTAGGGTGCACTAGGCTTCACTGTGAACACCCTAGGTAGTGCGAATGCACAGGCCGCACGCACACATTTGGGATACGGCTCCACGCACGCTGGTTAGCTAAACCGCAAACCGGGATAAAGCACAGCACGCGTTCATAAACCCGGGGTTTTCAGTCGAGAAGGATACTTTCCAGAGAGAGGCCCTCGTCCATGGCGTTCTCCTTGTTTTCCTCCAGCGAGGTTATTTTCGCTTCACTCGCCTTTTCTACGGCCATCTTCCTCTCACTAAGTAGAACACGTCTCGTAAAAAAAAAACGGATGTAGAAAATCCTTGACCCGGAAATACACGCAACAAAAAAAAAGGAAAAGGCGCAGAGGCGTGGTCAGAGACTGAGAGCGTACGAAATGTTTTTTAAATTCCGTTGATAAATATAATTAGTTAATATAAACTATAATAGTTAATAAATATGAAGCGATTTCCCCTCGTCTAGATGTTTTGATGTCACTGTGGCGTCCACGGCACGGGGGGATCTAACGGGTTCTGTACTATTAACCAATCACGGCGCGGGAAACGGGATACTACAAGCCAATCACAGAGAGGGGGCGGGGGTTATTGGAACTAGCACCATTCCCTGGGGTACTTCTTTGATTGACTGATTTACTTATTTAATTGGACAAAAGTGCACAAATCACAAATACATACATTTCTGTATTTATCTGTAAATAAAAATGTGTTGGCCTTAATTTCATAATAACATGATAAAACCTTTTAAGCGTCTTTTAAGCAACATTTTATGCAACAATAAGCAAGAACATCAATAGAATCAATATGATCTTAAGTGATTAAATTTAAAGTTGACAGTTTTTCCCTCTTTCTTTGCATACAATAAAAACACATCGTTTCCACTTCTATTTATAAGCCTCATGTCTACCCTTGTGTTGTACATATGGATAGATGCACATTTACTGTTCATTTGTTTAGAAACCATTTCTTAGACATGTAAGGCTTGTTTGCAGTTGGGGAAGGGAATGTGTGTGTGTGTGTGTGTGTGTGTAAGGGTTTTAAATTCATTAAGATTGTGTGCCTCTGCTTCGTTGATTTGTCCTGTGGATCTGATATACTTGAAACCCACACATTTGGTGTTTCTGCTACAATAAAAATATTGTTGGAAAGAAAGAACTGTTCTTGCAATGTGCCCCTGTCATATCAAAGCATGACAACCCAAATAACCAAAACTAGCACAATGTAACTAGCACTGGAATCAATAAATACATCACTAATAGTTTGGTATCAACATATTTAATATGGAGGAGGTTTTCTTTAATAACAGATTAAACACTGATAAGTGTCAGTATTAAACTATAATACAATACCATTTATGGATCAACAAGTCCATGAAATACAAAACGTCTGGTAAGTAGAGGATCAGACATTCTCTGCAGTCGATATGTATTTAAGAATAAACTGCCTGATCTCGGAGATGTGCATAGTCTCTCTGACGGTGGTGTCTCGGTTACGAACCAGCAGGAGCCCGTTCTCCAGAGTGTTCTCTCCAACCATCACTGTAAACAGCACGCCCATCTCGTCATACCTACAGTACACACAGCACCCAAGACATAAGACTGACGTCCAGGTTATCTGCAGTGGGGTAAGCGTAAATATGTTGTAAAGACACCGAAGGAGTTCTCACTTGGTGTGCAGTTTGTCCATGGAGGACAGTGTGGTGTCCATGTATCCAGGCCATGCACTGATCCCTACTTCTAGGAGTTCCTGAAGCAGACCTTCACACACCTTGGAGAAGATGATTGTAATCAAAATTACATACAAAATATGTATATATTCTCCACTTATATACATTATCTAAACAAATTCCACGACTCCCATCCAGGTTCTCCTATGTTCAGGTCTGTATATGGAGCATAAACAAAATGAAAGCGCTGTCATTGACTACCTGTCTGAGCTCAGAGATGGATCCTTTGCCCATGTCCAGTGCCACTTTAACAGGAGCTAAAGCAGGATGTAGCTTCAACACCTGGAGAAATCAGAGAAAGATCTGAGCAGGGTTGCCTTGTTGATTTTTGTCCCCCCTCCTGTGCATGCATGTTCCATCTGGCATGAAACAGGTGCTCGACGTCTGTACATTTGCTTTCTACTTGAAGCTACAGCATGTACACAATATCTCAGACGTTCATTTCACACTGCTTGAGCAAAAATAATTATAATAAATTCCATTAAATAATAATGACAGCACACAATGTGGTAACCAGTTCGTGTGTGCAAATGATTCCTCCTGCTTCCAGAACCATTCTTTCAAAAATTGAGTCCTGAAATATGCCTGTGCCATCAGGGAAGAAAAACTTTGATGTGATACCCTGCTCATTCAGTACATTCAGGTCACCAGCTGACTTTATTTACTGCCACATGACATTGCTGAGCCTAGACCTGACCAACTGAAGCAAATCCAGATCTCAATACTGCCTCCAGAGGCTTGTATAGTGGACACACTGCATGATGGGTGCATCGCTCGATAACCCTGACACACCCATCACTCTAGGAGAGGGTGAATCTGGACTCATCAGACCACATGATCTTTTTCCATTGCTCCAAATCCAATCTTTATGCTCCCTAGCAAATTCAATCCTTTTTTATCCAATCCTGAGGTCCGGGTACTTACTTTCTCCATAAAACATAGCTACGATTTTGAATGTTTAAAATGATTTTTTTACCATGCAACTTCAAGTGTTTAAGTGATCTCCATACATGATTTTTTTCCGACCACATTTCTTCCACCGAATTGACAGTTTAGCACAATCCTTAATTGGTTTTAATAATGTACTGAAGGGCTCTTAATCTAGTTAAATACTTTAAAAAATCTCCTTAGTTGTTTCCTTTGCCCAATAATTTGACCATTCTGAAATGGCAACGTTTTTGACCAGGCAGTGGACATTGTCTCTTAAACGTTTAAGACATTTTTTTTCTGTCACTGGACATAAGAAACGGTTTTAATTATCAACAGGTTTAGCTTAATGCATGAACCTGGGCAGCGATCAAAGCTCTGGATTAGAATTTTGCGTCCTTACGCAAGACCTTGAGCATCACTCAACTTCAAGTTACTTTGAATGAAACAGTCAAGCCCAATATATTAATTAAAAATCACTTGTACAGTGACATACTGTTCTCTGATGAAGTCTCTGCTTGCTGTCCACTTTCTCGATGTGCTGTAAAGAGTTAAAGAGGACAGCCAGGAGTCCTCTGTCCACATTTGCACTCAGAGAGACGACATGAGGCACAACGAGTCTCTTCCCATCTCTGCACTGTAAACAAAGAGAATAAGCCCGAGTTAGAACGATTGCAGGAAATGCCTGAGCATTATAGACAGCTGGGGTGTACTGATAGGTACGATACAGTTCAGACTTCATCAATACATCAACCAGCCGCAGCAGCAAAATCTCTTGCGTAATTTTGTGTAGGTCCCTCTTGTGTCACCAAAACAACTATGACCCATCAAGGCACGGACTCCACAAGACCTCTGAAGTTGTTCTGAGTTATCTGGCGTTAGCATCAGACGCTTTAAGTCCTGCAAGTTGCAAGATGGAGCATTCAGGGATTAGAGTTTTAATCCAGCACATCCCACACACGCTCAATCAGACTGACATCTGGGGAATCTGGACGCAACACCTTCTTGTAACTTATGTTACTACAGTTACTTATGTGCACAGATTTAGATTTGTTTAGATACTTTTTATTGTTTCAAAACATTAAGAAAAAAAGAAGTATGCTACATATATACTGTAGTAGTAACCAAACACCAATCAAAGAACTCCCACCCTACACATATGCAAAATAAATAAATAAATAAATAAAATAAAAATATATATAGTAATAATAATTTTAAAAATAATAATAATAAAAAAATAAATAAAAAAAGGAGGGCAACCTTGTAAAATATATTACGACTGACAGTTCAACACAATAAATTCCACTAAGAGTGAAAAATATATTAAAATAAGACAAATATAATTCACGTATTAACACAGTCAACTGTCATTAAACAGATGGTATGATCACATTGTGTGGTGTTACTCAACAGTCAGTCCATTCTCATCTAAAAAATGAATAAAGAAGTCTCAAATCTTGTAAAATGTGTGCATTTTTTGTTTGATGGGTAAGTTAGTCTTTCCCTTGCTATACAAGAAGACATTTCCTTAATCCAGAGTGATAGAGATGGACCATGGATACTTTTCCAGTGAATGGCGATCAGGCTGTAACATCCATCATTCTGTAACATCCATCTGAAAGTCATCAATCCTAGCCAGCCGTTCATGATTTGTAGATTCTTTCAAAGCATTAACAAATTTACTATACAACATAGAAATTTTGTATTTGGCACTTGGATCTTTAACTACCATTTCTTCTAAACTACTTAGGGTCGGCACTGATATGAATGAGTTTTTGATCTTATAAAATTATGGATCTGAAGATACCTAAAAAAATGAGACTGAGGAATTTTATATCTTTCCTTTAAGGTTTCAAAGGTCATCAATATATAACCTTATAACCAATATATAAAGATCTGATATCTTCTGTAAGCCTCTCTGAAACCACAGCTTAAAGGCCATGTCTGATTTCTCTGGAACGAATAATGCGTTACCCCAAATGGGAGAAAATTTGGATAGTACCGGCGTTTCACCCAGCTCAACCTGTGACTCATGCCATATTAAAATAGTGGTTCTTACAAATGGGTTAGATGTATTTTATTAAAGTTTCGTTAAAGAATCAGAATATAAATATGTGCCAAGACTCAAATTGCCTGCACATTTTCTTTCAATCTTTATCCATGGAATGCAAGATGAGCCAGCAAACCAAGAACATTCCGATCTCAACTGGGATACCTTAAAATACCAAAAAAAGATTAGGGAGTCTCAGCGCACCTCATTCATAAGGGAGATACAGGAGTGATGAGCGAAGCGTGGAGCGTCTATTATTCCAAATACATTTAATAAATGCCTTCTTCATGTTTGAAAAAAATTAAGGAGGAGGAGGAGTTACTGAAACAAATATAGAAATTTAGAAATTATATTCATTTGAATAATATTCACCCTTACAATAGTAGTGAGAGGAAGAGACATCCATCTGTTCAAACTTTCGTTCACTTGGTATAACGTGAAAGTATAATTGGCTGTGATAAGATTTTTTTTTACTTGTGGAGTAACTTTTATTCCCAAATAGCTAAATCCATCTATAAACGTTTCATATGGGTGTTGTATTATTGGAAATAGTCTCTCCTGTCCGTTAAGAAAGAGTATAGATGACTTTGTATAATGAAATCCGAAGCTCTACACCTGCAATTTCAATTCCCTTCATAACTGGGTGACAGATTTAGATTTGTGGGAAAAAACAAGCTTTAAATTCACTAAACGATGCTTGCAAGTTGTTGAAAGATTCCCTGCACTTACAGCTCACTTTAGTACATTGTTTTATCCATAAATAATTCAGAACTAATAATAATAATAATAATAATAATCTCTAATTTTATTTCGGTGACTTCTGATTGGATAAAGCAGGTATAAATCTTCGGCAGTAGGTTACTAGCAGCAGGAATATTGCACACTTTGCTTTGATAAGACAATAATTTAATCTGAACATGTAGTCAGCAGGTGGATGTAACACTGCCGCTCACCCGCAGGTCGGCTTGACTCCCCGTGTGGCTCCTGAGCAGCTCATCGTTGCCGAGCATCCACAGCGTTTCCAGCGTCTCTGTGCCCCAGGGGAACTTATAGAGCACCTTGGCTCCACGGAGCGCGCCTTCTTTTAGCTCGTCATCACAAACGTCACGAACACTGAAGTCAGACGGGCCTAAAGCAAACTGTATAAAAGGTTTCTTAACAGCTTTAATCATAGAGCTATAAAGATTACTCAGTAATATACATCCACACGCAATATATCAAATTCTGAAAAAAGCCTGGTTTCAATTTTCCTGTATGCATGTTTACCTTTCTCCACCACTGCAGTCTCTGGCGTGTCCAGTAGTCGAGCCACTGTGAGGACGTACGATGGGAACAGAACCACACAAGTGATGCCTCGGTCACCTCTGAAGAGCTAGCACGCGGCAAAACCAAAGCAATCAGCTTGACATGACGGATCTGTGTTACTCAGATTCCCAACTTATTTACAGATTTACAGTATTTGAATGAGGTTGAATCTTAAAAAGATGATCAGAAACTAAACCAAAAATCGATCATTATGGTAGCTCCAGCGACAAATACCAGACTTTTAACTTTTAACATCTACTCAACAAAATAGACAAAAATAGACGTAATATCAAGTACATCCAGAAGAGCAATAATAATAATAATAATAATAATGATGATAATAATAATTAGAACACACATCTAGAATGCAAAAAAATCTGCAAAAGATACAGAAAAGTACAGAAATGTGGTTGCTATAAATTTACTATAAATTTGATCTAAATCTACCTAAAAATCACCAACCTTTATTTTATTTAGTTATATTATTTTACCCAGAAGAAATAACATTTTTCTAAACACTATCATTAAGCATTTCCTGCTTTAACATATAGTATATGATATTTTTGTACATAATACAGTAATTCAGATTTATCCAGCACTGCGAGAGATTTACCAAGACTCTGAGCAAAACTGCACTAACTGTCCATGAGACTATTATTTTTTAAAGCAAATGACTCCTTTTTGTTTTTTTCGAGGAGATATTATTCTGTATTTAGTCATTTTTGATTGGTATTCCAGAGCATAAACGATGCAATGAGATCTTCCCCTTAATGTCCCCTCATACATTCTGATCAGCCATAACATAAAAAAGCACTGACAGGCGAATGTCAAGGGGTGGGATATAGTCAACAACAAGTGAACAGTCAGTTGTCGAAAGTTGACGTGCTAGAAAAAAGGAAGAATGGGCAAGCACAGGGATCGAAGAGATTTTAACAAGGTTTACATCATGATGGATAAAAAGTTGGATCAGGGGTGCAGGCCTTCTGGGGTGTATGCAGTGGTTAGTACCTCCAAGGACGGACAACCGGTGGGCTGGGGACAGAGTCAGGGCCGTGCAAGTCTCACTAATCCACATACACATTATAACCGTATAAATAAACATTGACTATCTTTGATAACATTGATTATCTGTACCTGAAAATAGGTGGAATATATTAGGCAGCAAAGGAACTTTCTGTCCCTAAAGTTAATGTGTTGGAAGCAGGAGAAAAAAAAAAAAGAAAAAAAAAAAAACACATAGGGAAACAGAAGGATTTGAGTGACTTCGACAAGGGCCAAATTGTAATCGCTTGACAACTGGGTCAACAGGGAACCTTCAAAACTGCAGCTCTTGAGGGATGTTTCCAGTCTACAGTGGTCAGGACAAGAAAGGGAAAACCAATAAACTGGTCGATAGGGTCATGGGGGGGCCAAGGCTCACTGATACACGTAGGAAGCGAAGGCAGGTGTAGGGAAGTAGTGGCTCATTCGGTTAAGGCTGTGGGTTACTGATTGGAAGGTCGGGGGTTCGAGCCCCAGCACCGCAAAGTCTCTACAGTTGAGGCCTTGAGCAAGGCCCTTCACCCTATCTGCTCCAGGGGCTCTGTATTCTGGCCCACCCTGCGCTCTGACCCTAACTGCTTCCTAACTGGAATATGTGAAAAAATTATTATACTGTGCTGTAAGGGACATGTGACAAATAGTTCAAATCAAATTGAATTATTATTAGTTATCTCTGCTAAGGTGAGGGCCATATTAACACATGCATCCAGGATTTGTATTACAAATCAAAGTTGATTGTGATCCAAGTAAAACGCTGAAACCTCACCAACCGATTGCATCCGAGTCGTCGTGGTCCTCAGGCTGGTAACACAGACCAGTTTCAGCCAAACCAAACGGCAGCTTCCTGTTCATCAGCTCCAGGGACGGGACGCACTGCACCAAAGCACCTGACCAAGAAAAAGAGTTAAAGATCCTGATCTCCTACATCTTCGTGTCTCAACATCACTACCAATTACAATGATCAATGCGTCAACATTCTGTCAGAATTCCTCAGCATCATGTTGAATTTCACACATGTATAATAATTTAAATAGAACACTGTAAAGAAAAACTTAACGCTTTCCTCCTTTAGTGTTTAAGAAATATGTCCTACAATTCACAATTTTCAACCCCAGCATCATGGTTTCCGCTTTCTGAGCTGGGTCAGGTCGGTATGACAAGAACCACATGACTTGTTTTTCCATTGCTCCAAAGTCTAATCTTTACGCCCCTTAGCAAATTGAAGATTTTTTCTGATTAGCCTCACTAACAACTAGATTTCCTATGGTCACACAGCGGTTTAGTCCCAATCCTGTGAGCCCTCATTACACTTAATGTTACTATTAAACATAGCTGTGATTTCTATAGTCTTTTCTTTACTATGCGACTTGACCGAGTGTTTAAGTGATCTCCATTCACGATTTCTCTCCAGAACACATTTGTTTTAATATGATGATGAAGGCTTCTTAACAACTGCTTCTTAACCCAGTTCCAGATTTTGTGGACAAATATTTCTCCTTGAGCTGCTTCAGGAGATCATCTACATCATCACGTGACAGTCTGATGTTCGTGATCTTAAGTGATGCTCCAACAAGCATTGATTTATGGGGATCTTTGGGACTGGTTCCTTCTCCCTCACCTTGAAAGAGACCGGTCCGAAAAGCTTGTCTCTTTCTTCCTTTGAGAAGCTTCTCATCTCCTCCTGCACCCTTAGATCCTACTCCATGAAGAGTGCTGATCCCAAACACCTGGGGTCTTGATCTGACCACAGAAGTCCACCACTGCTCCAGTATGTTCCTTTTCAGGTCCACTCCTAAGGGTCCATAAGCACAGGCCTGTCCTCTGAGGAAAGACACAGCATGGTGCTGATCTGGAGGGATGAAGAAGCGCCGCTGTAACAGCTGCACCATCAGCCGGCCTGGATCAGATCCTCCTCCATCACAGCTCTCCCCGTAGTGTCTGCACACCTGCAGCAGCTCGTGGAGACGGGAGAGCTTTACACTCGCACGCCGGAACACAGAAAGGCGTCTTCTGATACAGTAAGTGAGCATCCGGCAGTCTGGTCCTACTGACCTTTCATTTAACCAGCCGGCCTCATCCGCCAGCTACTGCAGTCTGCGTTATAATTATATAATAAACACATGTGAAATGAAGGAAACTTTCCGATATGTTCTTTCTTAACTGATACTGCACGTGCACACCGCGACTTTAACGTGACCCGGAAATGTTACATAACTTCCGTATTAGCGACTTTTATTATTTATACGTGTAAACCTGCCGGTTTTCTTGCGACTTATATCATGTGTGTCGATTTTGACAAGTAGAATTGAATTAAATTGAATTGAAAAAATAGACTGATAAAGTGATCACCGTTATCATATGTCATGTTTAGAGAGCAAAAACAAACAAAATGCCACCGTATTATTATTATTATTATAACGCATAAACGTTTTCAGTTATCCACCGCCATCTACCGGATATATTATGCCACTACAGTAGTGTTTTAAGGTGGACCAGAAACTCCCGTGGCCAAGAGTTTTTGTTTTATGTGCCCGGCTAATGTTTTTTTTTATTATTATTATTATTATTATTATTATTATTATTATTGTTGTTGTTGATGTTGTTGTTATTATGATGATGATCTATTTACGTTCTCGAACTACGATTTTTGGCTTCTTCTAGAAAGTAAATGTCGCCATCTACTGGATACATTATGCCACTACAGTACCGTTTTAAGGAGGACCAGAAACCAGAAACTCCCTGTGTCTTTTTTTATTCTCCCGGCTAATGTTTATTATTATTATTATTAGTAGTAGTAGTAGTAGTATTATCTATATACGTTCTAGAACTACGATTTTTTGCTTCTTCTAGGAAGTAAGTGTCGCCATCTTCTGTATATATTATGCCACTACAGTAGCGCTTTAAGGTGGACCAGAAACTTCCTGTGGCCAAGAGTTTTTTTTTTTATGGTTCTGGCTAATGTTTATTATTATTATTATTATTATTATTATTATTATTATTATCTAAATACGTTCTCGAACTACGATTTTTTGGCTTCTTCTAGAAAGTAAATGTCGCCATCTACTGGATACATTATGCCACTACAGTGCCGTTTTAAGGAGGACCAGAAACCAGAAACTCCCTGTGGAGTTTTTTTTTTTTTTTTTTTTAATGTTCCCGGCTAATGTTTATTATTATTATTATTATTATTATTATTATTACCTATATACATTCTAGAACTACGATTATTTGCTTCTTCTGGGAAGTAAATGTCGCCATCTACTGGATACATTATGCCACTACAGTGCCGTTTTAAGGTGGACTAGAAAGCTCGAATTGTTGCTAGCCCAACTTTACGAATTTGTGGCAAATATATATTTTAAAACATGTTTTGCTTTTCATTACTAGACGTAACTTCCCTATTCATCCCGGTCGGTTTTCTCCAGTTCCATCTGGTTGGTTGGATCTTCTATGTTGACACCGATGGCTAAACAGTGCTACAGATTATGGATGGGATTCAGACTTGAACAAACATTCTTATTTATTAGAAATAAATTATTTATTTATTTATCCACCCATTACATTCCTCCCAAACGGTCATATTTCCCTAAAGGTGAAGCAAGCCCTCTTGTAACAGAACCCTGGATTTTACCCCTCTATTCTCCCCTCAGGTTGAATAAGGAGCCCAGGTTCTCAGAACAAAAAATGTTGCATGATGCTGCCACCACCACATTTAAGGAGAGTGTTACATGAGGCTTGACCTGCGCTCGGTTTGTACCTCACACAATACTTTCATTCCTAATTTATAAATCCTGTTATCTTCAACAGTGCTCATTACAATGCTACTTAACCTTTACTCCCTTCCTACAGACTACCGATGTTTACATGGACAACATACAGTAAATCACTCCAACAGTTTACATGGACTTTAATCTGCATTTAACTTTTTTGTAACCTGAAACTTGGTTCTGTCTGCTGTGAAGTGTTTAAACTGCCTGAAATATAACAGAAGTATCAGAAGTACTTTCTTTTCTCAAACCTAACTTGGAGGATAGGTTAGGCTTCCTATTTCTGATACAACTGGTCCCAAAAATTGGAGTGTTGTATCAGGAAGGGCATCCAACAGAAAACCTGTGTTAAATTGTTGACGAGATCAGATGGCCTGCTGTGGCGACCCCTCGACAGGAGCAGCAGAAAAACCAACAACTTGCCATTATTTTCTGGGTTATGATGGGTTACAAGAATTCAGTCTCATCCGTGGTTCTTCGACGCTCTATAACGTATGAAATGTGAGACAATAACGGTGGTGTAGTGGTTAGCACTGTCGCCTTGCACCTCCGGAGTCCGGGTACGATCCCTGGCCAGGCTCAATTCCTCTGTGTGCATGGAGTTTGCATGTTCTCCCCGTGCTTGGTGGGTTCCCTCCCACAGTCCAAAGACATGCAGATTAGGCTAATTGGCGTCCCCAAATTGCCTGTAAAAGTGTGTGTATGCTCTGCGATGGATAGGCACCCTGTCCAGGGTGTACCCCGCCTCGTGCCCCAAGTCTCCTGGGATAGGCTCCACGCCCCATGTGCTTAGTCAGATATTTTTTTAATCTTGTATGTAGTGACATGTAAACAGTCTATGTAAGCATTTCCTCCTTTGATGCTGTATGTGTTTAAAGATTTACTACATGTGACATTTGTGCTAGTCATGTGAGCAAAGTGTACTACAAAAAAGAGGAACACAGAAGTCCTTTGAAATTTTTCTCTTTATTTTGAGGATCCATGCATGGCCCTCAAATCAAACTTTGTAAACATATCACTGTGAACATACACCAAATCAAAAATATATACATTACCTAGTAAAAATAAATTACTGAGGAATGTAACAAAACAAGGACAAAGGATAGGGGTGAAGGAAGTGCCGCTGTTTCCTAGCAGCACCAAAATCGGTTGGGTGCACTAATAAGCAAGCCCCCAACCTCACTGTAAGCAAAATAAACAGTACAAATGATAATAGTAATAATATTAATCTTAAACACGACTAACAGTTACTTCAGTATTTGTGTGCGTTTACGCGTGTGCGTAGTCGGATTCTAGGCTACTGGGGGAAAGCAGGCGGCATGGGGTAGGGCACCATGGGCTGTGGAGGCTGCTGCGGGGGTTGTGGGGGGTTAAAGGGGAATGGAGGGTGGTTCATTCCATTCTGCGCTGGTGCCTGGTTCCCTTGGAATGGCTGGTTCTGGAAGTTCTGATTTCCGAAAGCACTCGGGTTTCCCCCGCTGTTGTAGCTGTTGCCACTGTAGTTACTGCTACTACCGTTACTTTTGTTGTAGCTGCTGCCTCCGCTGTAACTGCCGTTCTGTGCTTTGGGCCCGCTACTGTAACCCCTGTCACCGTCTCTATCTCTATAGCTACCAAAATCTCTCCTACCCCCACTGGAATAGCGGTCCCGACGGTCGTCCTTGTAGTTTCCCCGACTGCCCCGGGAACGACCTGGAGAGGGGAAAAGTACAAACGGATTAAGGAAAGGAGGCTGTAGGATCCTTTATGAATTTTTCAAAAGGAGTCTTCCGAGCATAAATGCCTTTCAATAAAAAATTCTTTACTTGCATAATAATTAAATATTAATAAATCTATAAGCAACATATTTGATTGTGTTTACCTCCTCGGTCCTCTGCCATCTGGAGCAGTTTGGGGTTGATGGCTTGGTTGGCCTCACGCAGGACCGAGATCAGGTCACTGGCCTGTTTCATGTTGTTGGGCGTAAAGAAGGTGTAGGCCGTGCCCGTTTTCTGACTGCGGGCCGTACGGCCGATTCGGTGAATATAGTCCTCAGAGGAGTTAGGGTAGTCATAATTGATGACAAATTTCACATCCTCCACATCTGTAAAGCGTTGCAGTGTGGCAAAAAAGGGAATGTGGCAGCATTTTTTTTTTTGCACACCACAGCCACCACACCGAAAAACACAAGTTAGCAAACACAGCAAAGAAATCAAGAAAATTACTGGATACTTAGCTGGGCTGGAAAAAACAAGAATGTGTTAAAGCACAAATCCTGGAATAAAAAAAAATAAAAAAAACTAAGCATAACTGTCTCAGTGGGAACACTACCATGGGAAGAGAGAAAGGATGCACACTCCATTTGCTTTAATCAAAAAATTCCAAAGAAGAAAAAGTAAACAGAAAACAGACCTAAAAATCACCATCTACCTCCCTCCCGCTTTTTCTTTACCAAACCATGAGAATAAACGTCTTACCATTAAGGAGTATGCATTCACTAGTCCTTTCCCAATGCAGCCAACTCCCCACAAATTGTCAAGTGACATCCAGGTGCTTCTAACGCAGTAGGGCCACTATGCGCACTCTTGCCTCCTCGTGTGCCGACACACACAGGACCGTTCGTCTTGGCGTGTTCGCTTTATAGGTCCTTTTTTTTTTTTTATGTTCTTTCCCCCCCTCTCAGCACACTCATAAGAAGCTCGCTAATAAAGGCCACACTGCTGTCTTGCCCAGACCAAACAGACCGTGGCTAACGTGAGGGGACCCAAAAGAGCCAAAAGTACAAACACGAAGGGAGGAAAAACACTGTTGCTTAGTTGCTTCCTTCCTCCCCACTCTGTTTGAGGTTATTAATAAGCGACCGCAAAATCCCTCATCACAGTCTCGTCTAGGCAAGATGCTCCCAGAAGCTAGTGTTCACTTGAGAAAATGTCTCTCGTTGGCAGGTCTCGACATGACTTTTTGAAAAGAATGAAAAATGCAGGCGAGGGAGGAACTTCAATCGTGGAATTGGATTGTCATTGCTGTCGATTTGATCACTTTTTGAGGGTTTTTTGTTTGTCGTTCTAAGATTTAAACATTCTGCTCCTCTACAGGTGTCCCAGAGCCCCTTTACACATGTGCCAGTCTCACCAATTGAGATACAAGAAGTTGAAAAACTGCTCTCTCCATTCCATGAACACCAGCTCTTCGAGTTAGGAAGGGAAAAATGACTAAACCTTTAATTATTGCTTGTAAACTTCCATGCATCGAGAAGGATCTTTCCAAATCTCAAACAAGAGCCTACTTGCCATACAACTCTTGCTCTTACAAACTGCATGCAAGGCAAAAAACAAACAGCATCAAGCTTTAATTCGTCGGAAGTTTGAGATAGAAAGATGGCTAGGTTACCAAAATGTGTTTGTTATCGATAATCCATGGACAGAGAACAGGTGTGGATTATAAAAGCTAGGTTATCATAGCCAAGGCTTAGCCACACTGCCTTATTGAAGGTTACTGGCACACAGAGCTGAGCTCGGACTTTTTTTGCGTTTAATAAATTTCACCTCTCTAAGCGACTGGGTGGCCACCAGTCGCTCACTTCCACACTTCTCCTTCCCCCTCTGCCGGCCTTGGGACTTGTCATGCCTAGGCCCTGCCACAAAGACTGCACCTTTAGGTGAGAAAAACTCAGAATGCATAGAGAAGAAGTTAAAGAAAGCAAAAATCACTTTCTTTAAAAGTGAAACATTTTTTTTATCCTTTGGCTTTTTCTTTTTTTTTTTTGTCTAAAGAAAAAAAGGAAGAGACGACACAAAGACGGGGCCATCTCCAGAATACTGACCTAATCCGCGTGAGGCCACGTCGGTCGCGATGAGGATGCACGCTTTGCCGTACTTGAATTCTATGAAAGGGAAGAGGATGATTATTAGATGAAGGCTGATAACCGTGTGCTGAGTGCTTTGAGTGACCTAGACGTGTCTTACCGTTCAGGACCCAGTCTCTCTCCTGCTGACTTTTATCTCCATGAATTCCCATCGCAGGCCATCTGGAATACAAAAGTACTCCTCACATAAGGCTCAATATTAAGGCAAATATTTGATAATTTTCACATCATGTCATGCTTATGATCTACATATCTCTCACAAATTTACTCAACACATAAAGCTCTTGATATCAAACTTTAAATACAATCATTTATTGCCAAGGGCATTGTATATATTCTGATTAGTCATACCATTATGACCACCCACCTAATATTGAGAGGTAGGAGCCACCAAAACAGTAATGCACTGTGTATTCTGACGCTTATCTATGGGAATGAACGTTAGCCTTTTCCGCAATTTGAGCTACAAATCTACAGAGTTATTTCATTCTACATTGGGATTCACTGGTTTTCCTTCCTTGGACTAATTTTTCTAGGTCCTGACCACTGCAAACTGGGAACATCTAACAAGAGCTGTAGGTTTAGAGTTGCTCTCACC
>JAQMYK010000036.1:30029772-30047106 GCA_030014345.1 Clarias buthupogon
AAATTCAGCACAGAACAGGAAAGGCCAGGTCTTTATGATTACACCAGAAGTCTTTAGGTACAAGTTTACATTAGATTTGCAGAACCAGTTTAACCAGTCCACCAAAGAAGCAAACGTCAGACTCGAAACATTGCTCAGCTGACTGACTGACTGACCTAGTTTACCAGAGACGAGAAGATATTATATAAACTCGTCTCTGGGACACTCATCGTTTTTCACAATGCTGTCTTCAATGCTGTATCAGAACCGATGGTGAATGAATGAACAATTCTAGCAACCAGTTACTGTAGATCTTATTAACAAACGACTGCTGGCCAAACCAAAGGACAAAAAAAATCTTGCCTTATAAAATTAACAAAAAGAATCCTATATAACCTGAGGTTAAGTCCTGAAATAGCAAGATATGAAACACATTTGTAAAGAATGTGGATATATTGCATAGATTATAAATGTGAGCTACACAAAATCACCTCTTTAGTTCATATTAAAAAAATTCTCGCCTCCTTTCTAAAGTGCTCTTAAGGTGTTTTGGGGTGTCAAGCTCTTTCGTGACAGATGGCTAATCTAGGATCAGTGTTTCCCTTCATATCCTAACCATACTGAAAAAGTTTTTCCTTTATTCATTTGATAAATATTTTTACACATTTTATACATGAAGCAATCTGAGCATATAGCATTATAGATTTTATGACATCGGAATCTTTTTCACGTTGCCTGTTTCGACATTTGGACATACTCTCACATTACAGGCAACCTGTAGGGCATCTTTGGATTTTGAGAGGAAACTGGAGTCTAGTCTTAGTCTGAGAAATGATAGGCTTTAGATTGTAGTGCTCACTCACTCACTCACTCACTCATCATCTATATCGCTTAATCCTGTATACAGGGTCACGGGGGGCCTGGAGCCGACACCAGGATACTTTGGGCATGAGGCAGTGTACACTCTGGACAGGGTGCCAATTCATCACAGGGCACAGACACATACTGTACATACACACACTCATTCACACACTATGGGCAATTTAGCAAAACCAATTAGCCTAATCTGCATGTCTTTGGACCCGAAGGAAACCCACCAAGCACGGAGAGAACATGCAAACTCCATGCACACGAAGGAGGGACTCGAACCCGAACCCTGGAGGTGCGACAAATAGTTCTTCTATATAACCCTGGCCGGGAATCAGTTTGTTAGGGTTGAGAGTTCAAATTCCTGGGATTGCTATCGAGCCACTAAGCATGACCCTTAACATTCCGAGCTTTTATTAACATTTGTTTAGGTATAAATAATCCAAATCCCGGATGGTTATTACCATAGACACACATCAGACCCCTAGATATCTTGATGACGTCATTTGGCAAATTCGTGTGATCATTTTAGTCCTTTATATCATCATCCTGTAGACTAAATGAAGGTAACTCATTTTCATTGATGAATCCTTTGCTAAATGAGCTAGCAAGTGTTTTTTTTGCTACCCACACTGGCATCTAGAGATAAATCTTACTTCTAGAAGTCTACATCAGCTTGCTTGAAGTAGTGGCGTGTGAACCGCAACATTTGTTTGATTTTTATTTTAATTCCTATAACAGTAAATCTTATAGGCAGAATTTATAAATCGAAAAACATCGCATAATATTATGGAACTGAAGATGATGGTGCTCACAGAACACCCGCTACAGCACTAATATGCATGTCTACAGTCAAAAGACTGCACAGTTCAGTATTTTATTACTTTCATCCTCTCATTACATTCGCAAAAAAAAATAAAAAATCGTAACAAGCCTGAGCAATGCTGTTGTCTGGAAGACGTCCACGACGAAGGTGAAAATGTTACCTTGCCTTCATTACAGACTTTGTATATTATACAGGAGACACACACAAAAAATCTCACCTCATTCATTAAAATCAAAAGACGACTTCTCGACTAAACATAATTACTTCTTCGAAATCTGATGATAGCAGCTGAGAGAAGATTTAAAAAAAAAAAAATTTTTTTAATTTAAAAAGAGTTAACTAAAAAATTTTAAAAAGAGGGAAAAAAATAGCATGACAGATAACAAAAAAAAAAGTGTAACCATTTGCTTCCATTCGTTCCCTCTTCCTTCTGTATTTGTCACATAATCTTGGCGCTTGCAGCGACAACACGCCAATGTTGGACTCTCCGGATTCCTGATGGTAGCTCTGTGTGTGTGTGTGTGTGTGTGTGTGTGTGTGTGTGTGTGTGTGTGTGTGTGTGTGTGTGTTGGATCCTCATTCGACTGCAAAGCCGCAGGTCTCCTCGATAGCCGTCAGCAGCTTGTCGTAGAGTTTGTCGTAGTTCTCGTACGGAGGAACGTCGATGCGATTGAAACTATGGACACAAGAACAGGAAGTTACAAAGACATTCTGTTTAAGCTCGAGTGTAAATAACCAAAGCAAAAAAAAAAAAAAAAAAAAAAACAATAAAAAAAATTTAAAAAACAATAATAATAAAATACTACCATGAACATATCATGCATTATTGTGCACCTTCCTCTCCTACAGTGTGAACTACTACTAATTGGGCGAAATTGGTCAGAAATGTTCTTTTTTCTACAGTAACGACTTCTTGTTATTATATAACGGACGCACCACATGGAGTAAAAATGTTGTTATATGGCAAAAAAAAATCTCATCATTTTTGATATTTCGAGGCATTTATTTATTTATTTACGAATTTCTGGCAGAAGTCTCGGGCTGATGGCACAATCAGTCCATGTTCCACTGCATACAAATTCTTCAGGACCGACATCAATAAATCAGGGTGAGCCTTTCATTAAAACACAAAACATTAAGTGATTGGCGGATCCTATGGGTCCTGCGGGTCGCACTGTGGGACCTGCATGGATCCGACTTGTTTGTCCGTTGCAGCCCATGCATGAACGGTCTGATTGAGATCTGGCCTCAACATTGACGTGTATGTCAGAGCCTAAGGTTGCCCAGCAGAACTGGGAATTCGCCTGCTTGCCTTTCTTCCCACCGTGCATGCTGGTGCTATATTTCTTCCCCAGGTACACTACTGCTCAACAGTTTGGGATCACTTGCAAATTTCTTTGTTTAGTGATTTATTATTTTATTTTTTTTACATTTTACAACGATACTTGGGATTTCGAAACGTACGGAATTAGGTAATTATGTAACAGCAACAGTCAGTTGTTATTTTTTAGACAGCCTTTCTAAAACAGTTCTTGCAAGAACACCATTGTCGAGTGCATTTGAACAAAAACCCATCAAGCACTATGATGAAACTGGCTCTCATGAAGACCATCCCAGGAAAGCAAGAACAAAACACAGAGTTTAGAGTTACCAGCCTAAAAAAATCACAAATTAGAGTCGTTATGAAGGCTTTACACATCATGAGTAACAGATGCATCTCAACATTAACTGTTCAAAGGAACGACCATGGAGTTAGAAAGTGATCCCAAACTTTTGAGCGGTGTGTGTGTGTGTGTGTGTGTGTGTGTGTGTTTACCACGTGTGAGCTTTAGGCAGGTTGTTGGTGTTGGCATCGATTTGCTGGATAGTGAACTGTCTGGGCCCTGCAGCACCTACACACACAAAAAGTAGAGGCCAAATCAGTATAAACACTTATGAAGCGCACAAACAAGACTCTTCCTTTCATGTGGCTGAAGATAACAGCGTTTGGGATCAAATCATCAAAAATATACGATTAATGATTACTAATGTAAGTTGATGTGTTATTTTAGTGACATGGCCGTAACATTGTGGCTGTAATTAGAACAATATTATTTTAAAATCTAAATAGCTTTAGCAGATTAAACGTATTCAGATTGAATTTTGTAATTAATAGGTAGTATAGGTAGCACTTACATAAAAAATGTAAATAAAGTTTGTGTACTGAACTTAAATAATGCTCAACAGGAACACACTTCCTTTGTTTTAAGAAGCGGTTTGTATTTTGTACAGACCTGAAACCAATGACGAGCTCTGCTTTTTGAGCTGTGTTTTTGGAAAAATGTTCTTATATATATATTGTATATCATGTATAATATTGTACATATTATTTCATAATATGCAAATTGTATCCCTCCCCCCTTTTCTTATTTCCTGGAATGACATCTTGTGAGACTAGAACCCATGTAAACGCCCCAAAATAATCCAAAAGTGAATTTTGCATATTAGGTGCCCTTTACAGAAAAGTGCCAGATGTGTAGTTGAGGGCAAAGTTCATTTCTAGGCCATCAAAATGCAAACCAAAGCCTGCAGTGAAGAATTCATCAACCTTCAATGCTTGAAAACATTTAAATCCGAGTTTTTATAAGGTATGTTTGAAATAAAATGATTATGAGAAGCTTTGGAAGTCTTAAACATATGGTAACTTCTGGTGACTAGAGCATGAAATGTGTCTTTTTATGTCTTGGATTTTGGTTCTGTATTTGTTTCAGCATGTTCTAGCTTGCACTTTTCTTTTTACTGTTGTACGAGTTTACCATACACTGTGATTTGTTTCCCCACAGAGAACTTGGCTGACATTTAAGTGTCTTATTTTAAGACAAGTATCTTTCGGAAATCTTTCCTGATTCTGATTCACTTTTTTTGCCATTCCTTTTGCTTTAAAACGCAAATTCTACAATAATGTGCATGTTTGTTGATGTCCTGACCCTGTAAAGCCTTGAAGCCTTGCAGAGGCACTCGAGATGATCCGGTGACGAACTGCAGGAGCCTGGCTCTCCGCTCTTCGTCGAACGTCTCCACGGCTTTCCAGAACCACTTCACCACGCTGCTGTCAGCCGTGCAATGCTTCAGGCGCGTGTTTGCCCTCCAGTCGTGGATGTCGATCTTCCCCAGGCCACACACGATTAACTGCATAACAGAAAACACATTGCGACTCCCAGCACAGAGACATGACCGGAGGACGTGTGCCTCGTGGACATCACCTTCACCGCCCACTCGCATTCATAGACTGTGCGTGTGTGTGCGCAAGTGTATGTGGTTTACCGCGTACCTCCAGCTCCTTCTCGTCGAAGGCCTTGAGTAGGTGCTGTGGTATGACCTCGTTGAAGCCTTTCTGCAGAGCCAGGAACTGAGCTTCGATCCCGTGGAGGAAGCGCCAGTTCACATACAGCCTGGAGTTGGAATACAAAGACAGAAACTAAGGTAAGTGTTTTTTACATCATTTTTTTATATTAATATGTGTATTACTTTATCAGTTATTGCTATAGCAGAGGTACAATGAATTAGAGAGAGAAAAAAGGGGTATAAGGAAACCACCGAGTAAAATGATTCATAAACTTGGGAACATAATAGGATGTGGGTTTTTCACTCTTGTTAAAATATGTTCATCTGGCTTACCTGACATACTCTTTCTTGTTCTCTTCACTGACGGGGATGTTCTTGCCGTTTGGTTTAAGCTCGTGCTGGATGATCTGCCCGTATGCGTTGTGCTCCACGCAGAACGTGTGGTCCAGTACACCTGTGATGTCATTTTCCCTGTCCAGCACATATACACAATCATTTTCATATATAAGATCTTACGTACACGAACTTTACTACTTTTTAGTAACATTTTGATGACTACAAAAAAACTGGCCTAACTCTACAGTGTGTGAATGAGAGACGGTGTAATCTGATCCGACTCACAGGATCCAGACGAGGCTGTTGTGTAGGTCGGGGTCCACGGCCTCCATGTCGTCGAGTGTGATGGATTTACCTAGTAACTGTTTGTAAAAGGGCAAAGTGAAGCCTCCGTCGATGTAATGGCCATGAAACACCGCCATGCCCATGATCCGGCCCACAAAGTGAAAATATGACAGGTGCTCCTACACACACACAGGGCAAGGTATAGTAATATTTTTTTGCTTCCAAAGAGCCAGATTGCGTTTTATTTTAATATACTCTTGAGGCTCTAATAGTTCTCCAGGCTTCGTGAAGGACTTTTTTGAACCTAATTTTTGGCAAGTATTTGCCTCTCGTTTCCAGTCCAATCCCTGTACCGGAGAAATTTCAGAGAAATGCTTTTAGCCACACAGTGACGGTGTCTAACTTAAAACATGAACCAGTGAGAATCAGTATACAGGAGATGCTGAATGCTGAGTGGATTAGAACAGACGAGAGGGGAAATGAGGCTGCTGATGAAGTTGTTAAATAAACAACCAATTTTCAAATTGTACCCTTAGACATTTTACAGCCTGTCACAGTCAAACATTTGTTTGCATTTCTTTTATTTATTCTACATAATGACATTTTATTTAGTATGTAGAAATTAGGCGTGGCTAATGACTTTTGTACAGAACTGTAGATATAATTATGTGTACAAATATAGTGCTAACTGCTTTCTTTATTTTTGAAATGTTTCCGTTTGGGAGAGTCTGTGTGACTTACTGGGTTGACGGCAGAATCGGGGTTGATCTGAAGCGTGTAGATGTCATCACGCGAGTATTGGAACAGACCATAGTATGGGTTCAGCATCTCATGGGATAGCAAGTACAGCCATTCTCTAATGCAGAGATTACACAGAGGCTCAGACCGGCTCTCCAAATATTCACAACACAGATTGGTAAATACAAAACATAGAAATGTTTTGTATTTGTGAACTTTCTTAAATTTCTAAGTGGAGAAACACCTTTGATACTATTCAGCATGAATTCAATGAGCTTCATTTTTATGCTACTTTAATTAAAATATGGAAAATAAAATATAGACATACTGTACCTGGCCACACCTCCATAATCAAGCCCCTCCTCTCCTCTGAACTTCACCATTAGCCTCTTCCACAAGTCCTTCTGCCTCATCTTCATAACCTGCCGATACGACTCCTGCACACACAAACAGACAAGTAGACTAACTAGTTTTGAAAAGTTTGGATACTACAATTACACTCTCTCATTCTCATTTAATATTGTAGAATGATAGTAGCTAACTACCAAACTAGCTATATTTGATGACATTTTACTTGTTTATTTATTCATTTATCTATTTCCATAAAGATTAAAGTAAGCATGTAGATGATTTCAGCCAACAGATAAATGGATAATGTCAGTAACACATTACCTCACTGTACAACAATTTAAAAACACAAGTAAGCATTTAATAACATTAGTATAACATTAATAATACATTAGTACAGTATGTACTGTGTGTGTATGCAGTGTATTTATGAGATGTTTCATAATCCTGATCTTATGTTTCTTGTTTTCACTGCTTATGTACATCTCAGGAATTACTTATGATTCCACCCTCCTCGATCTGTATTTCAATATGCAACACTCAACTCTTGTGACAAAACATGCTGAAAATCTTCCTGGAAAGCAATAAATATCCCAAGTACAGGCTCTCCGAGCAACTCTAAAAGATATCCATAGAGAAAAGAAAAAACATGGGGGGGAAGAGGGGAAAGAAAAGAATGCGGAGTCCGAAACAGAGCGAGAGCACAAGTTTATAGCACTTGTTAAAATTATGTAACTACTCGACTGTTTCCAAGCTTTACACAAGCAAGCTCAACACGCCAGCGGTGCGTTCTGGAGAAGGGCAGATACACAAATACACGATTCACCATCACGGATAGCAGGGCTTGGTAGACAACACTGAACTCTAAATGCTGTGCATAAACTAAGTAATAAACTCTCGCTAACAACTAATCTAACAACTAAGCTAGCCAGGAAGTAGCTGTAAAGTATATTGTTAAATCGCTGTAAAGGGTGTAATAAATCAAAAATAAAAAAATCTACATTTGGCATTCACACTTCTGCCATATTGAACAACACCAATGTTACATCATGTCTCTATACTATAGACTCTATACTATAACATTTCAACTTTTGATTGAACAAATGAACGCCTTTTGAAAAATTGAAAAATAATGCCTTTATAACTTCTTAACACGGTGAAACACGCCTCTCTGTCCCAAATGATTCCAATGCCTGATATCATAAAAATGCTACACAGGACTAAACAACTGACTTTAATAAGACTGTAACATTCTGTCAGCGATTTGTTTCACTGTTATACATACCCGTGTTTTAAAAACAATAATGCATAGTGATGTAACATGCAAAATAATGTTGAGTTTTATTAGTGACCTGACATTGAAGTAATCATTTCCATTGGTGGTCACCAAGAGTTAAGAAGTTTTCGCTTCTCTATAATAGTCTCTCTCTCTCTCTCTCTCTCTGACATCATGCAGCAGGAATGCCTGCCTTCCATGAACAGAATAGGGCTGTGCTGCTGTTTGAGAAACTAGCATTCCTGTCTTTAAACGTGCCTGGATTCTGTAAATAAGCAATGTAATAATGCTCAGTGCTCCAGGGCCAAGGAGACCAGCCCCTGCTAACCCATAATGCATCTGACCCATGTGCACTGCCTGATTTCTATTAGGGAATATTACTAGCATCCTTTGTTGTCATATTTTTGTTGTTGCCCCGATTTTCTCCCTAATTTAGTCATAACCGATTCTCTCCCATCAAGGCAACAACCACTAGACCCACCAGGAAGCGCAAATATAATCCTAGCTTCCTCCGAGACACACAGCGGCAGCCGGCTGCATGCTTTTAAACTGCTGGGGACCGTAGGGAATCGCGCAAGACACCATTCGCCTCTTCCGTTTGCATGAGCTCATAGACGCCCATGATTGGCTAGTGTCGCTATGATCGCTGTGAGAATAGGAGTATGCAACCCCCAAGCTACGGATGGCTGTAGCATCACCAGGGAATCGAACTCGACAGGGTGAAATCTTTACCATCTTTGTGCCACTTGGGAGCAAGGTGCCAATCGTTTTAATGTTGTTTATTCCAAGGATACTGAATACTGAATTCTTGAATCTGATTGGTCAAAAGATGTGGTTTAACTTTCTATAAAAGCAGCTCCTATCTATACCACAGAAGCTTCACATATAGTACACTAACAGTCTAAATTTGACAAACTTTCTAATTTTATGGTTTCTCTTGATTTTTTTTCCTACATTGTAAAACAATGCTGATGGCTTCCAAATTATGCAATTACCTTTATAAAGCTGATACTGAGACATGTCTACTACTTACTGATCTGTAAAGCCTTCATAACGGCCCTAATCTGAGGTGTTGTTTGTTAATTGGTGATTTTTGAGGCTGGTAACTTGAATGAACTCCCCTGCAGCAGAGGTAAGTTTTGGTCTTGCCTTCCTAAAATGGTCCTTATATGAGCCAGGTTCATCATGGTGCTTGATGGGTTTTACAAATGCACTTAACAATACTGTTCTTGCAAGAACTATTACAAAAAACGCTGACCTTTGTGACTTAAAATAACAACCCACTGTTGTTGGTAAATTACCTCATGTGATATTTCACAGTTTTGAAAAAATCCTGTATTGTTCTAGAATGTAGAAAATAAATCCAAACGTGTGTCCAAACTTTTGACTGGTACTGTAAAGAAATTCAAAATGCATGGCATTGTAGATATGGTGACATTTTCTTAAAGGTGACATTTATTTACAGTAAGTCTGTAGCTGCGCTTCTCTAATCTATGTCAAATAATAATCTGCTTCGAAAAGCTTCAATATGAAATGTGTCTATAAATGGATGAACTGTAAATCATGTTCTGTATAAAAATAAAAAACTGCAGTGATGGTGTATCAGACCGTTTCAGGGCGTGCTATTTGTTAAAATTAACCAACTTTGAAGTACTTACAGTATAGTAACCCCGTCGGGCTGCATTACTCATTGTTCATTACTTTGTTCATTACTGCTAGTTGTTCATTACTTTCCTATAACAGCACACTCTCCAAGTGTTTAATTCCTTATTTACTAAATTTTGACATGGATATGATTTTTATCAGGAAAATTAGTCTTCGAAAATGCCTCTGCTCTCCTGCATTACAAAGATACAGATTTAAGGAACTGTATTAAAGAGTAGAAGGGATAAGGAGTTGAAAGTTTAACAACATGCAGGTTTAATGAACTGTACTAATGAGCAAAAGGAGGATTAAGCTGCATTAAATTAGAAAACACTGTCATGGTGCAAAATAAGAAGCTTCATTCAGGAGCAAAACTTCTGAGGTGCTGAGGGTTTGCAGATGTTTTAAAAATAACTGAGTTGTCTTAAGGAATTGACGGTTTCAGAAGATAGGCTATGAAGCACAAGCTTTAATGAGCTGCATTAAGGATCTGAAGGCTTAAGGAGCTCATGGTTTAAGGGGAGGAATTAAAGATCCTGGCATTTTAAAGATGCAAAGGTTTATGAAGCTGTGTTAAAGGGCGGAAAGTTTATGGAGCTTGGATAAGGTGCTGAAGGTTTAAGGAGCAACGAGGATTTAAGAAGCAAAAGGGCAAATGAGATGCAGTAAAAAGCAGAAGGTTTAATGGGTCGAGTTAATTGAGCTGTGTTAAGGGGCAGACAGGTTGAGAGCAGAAAATTTGAGAAATATTGTTAAAGCTATGATAAAGGACTGTTGAGAGAAGGAAACAGTTCAAACAACTGATGTTTAATGTTAGATAAATTTATAATCTTTTGATGAATTCTCAAATCTGCTTGGTTAGAAGATGTTGATGAATTTTCTGTAACTGCATAGCAGAGGATTAAGTGTTGAGGCTCACCTCAAAGATCTCATCTCTACAGAGCTCGATGCGACAGTGGCCAGCCTGTGGTTGCTGCTGAGACAACTCCTGCCTCAACACCTTCAGCTTGTGCACCAGATCCCGCTTGTACTTGGGAGCAGCTAAACACTCTTCAGGCTCCTCTGGGAGATTACACAACACAGGCTGTTCCTTCGGCTGTGGCGCACGACTGCAGAGAGAGAGAGAGAGAGAGAGAGAGAGACAAAACAAAGACACAGAAGAAGAGATTGTTATTGCATCCAGTCAAACCAGAATGAAGTCCTGACTGGTTTCCTATTGTCTTATTCAAGTCTGTAGCTGCTGAACAGATTGCGTTTACCACAAACACTAATAATTTATTAAAAGCGAGCAGTCATATGTGTTACACGAATGGAAAGTTTTGGATTGTTTAACTCTACATGTACCACCCTACCCAGTTCCTCAGGTTTCTCAGGCTCAAATACAGACTCAAAGAGCCCATTAAAACAAGAGTGCATAGTTTTAATGAAACCTGTAGGGCTTTATACTAAAATACTTGGAAAGGCACCAACAGGTCATTATATGCACTACATCTTGTGTGCCAACAAGACCAAAAATTAACCTCATTAGGAAGAAATCATGGATTTGGGTTGCTTTCAGTCTCCACAGCCGCTGTAATGAATATACTGTAGAGTCTGCAAGACTCTGAAAAATGTACTAGAGGGATGGAGGCCATATTATATGCTCTATGGTATATCAGTCATACAGGAATCTCCTCCTGTCCCACTCCTTTTCACTCTAAGTGGACCAATCCATCCCGGCCAGATGCCTCACACAGACTTACAGAGCTACCCGTTGTGTGTTTTTAGCACATATGATTACTTTGTGTTATTAAAGGGGAAAAAAAAGGTAGTGCACAGCAGTTTTCAAGGGAAACTCCAGAGGACACCAACACCTGCCAAACCAACCAACTAAACCACGTGTGGTTCTTGGCCAGTCTTTGAATGTTTATAATCATCACTGGGTAGCATTCTCGTTTTAAGCCAAGTCTGAGAAAAGAAAAAAAACATGAGAATGTCCAGTGCACAAACAATGCGCTACAGTAAGTAGTGTCTAAGCTGATCCTAGTTCAGGATACCCAGCAATGCGCTGTGTAAAGATGACCTCGGTTTCATAATGTCTCATGAACAGAAAATCAACACTTATGGCATTTGGGGGACGCTCTTATACAGAGCGACTTACATTTTATTTCATATAAGTAGACGAGGTTACGGGCACATATAAGTAGACGAAGTCGGGCCTTGCTCAAGAGCCCAGTAGTGGCAGTTGTAGTAGTGCTGAGGTTTGAACCTGGGACCTTAGGATCAATAAGCCAACCACTGCGCTGCCCCGACCCATCATTTACCCCAAAAGGTTTTTCTTTTGTTGTCGTCACTCATTCTTCTTGCTTCCAACTCTTTTGAATTCTCAGTTATGTAGCCATGACTGAATCTGTATTATTCATTAAATGAAGGTGTAGTCGGAGGAAAAAAAAAAAAAAAAGATCTTGCCATGTAGCCATGTCAGGTGAGAAAAATCCAACATGTTGGCAAGTTGGCCATCTACACTGTCAAACAAAGAGAAACCGTGGGCCACATTTGGCCCGGAGACTAGATTTTGGACACCACTGCATTATGTAATGGTGAACAAGTTTTTTTTTTTAAAAACTTAATCTATTAACCAGATCAAAAAATCTATTTCCAAAATTTGGTTAACTGGAACGTAAGCATTGGATGAATGTTAATTGTTCACTCCTTGGTAGCTGAAAATAGCATTTTGGCTTTAATCCAGGTAAGGAAAACGTTTGCGCAAGTGAAACCATGCAGAGTGCTTGTTGAACAGCATGTATTAATCCACCTTAAGTAACCACATATTTCTGCCTGATGAACACACCTCTCGCCGTTGCATGGCACCATCCATATATACACCACGCAAGGACACATTCACTATAGGGAAATTCAGCGTAATCAATTAACTATTGGCTTTGTGTTTTTAAAGGTAAAAGAACCCACATGAACAAATGGATCGAACATGAACCATGGAAACATGGACCCACATGAACAAAATGTTAAAGGATCGATGTATGTTTGATGGGGAATCCATTTGTTTGAGAATGACCTTATAAGTTAATGTAGGTGGACAACATGGCTTTTTAGACAGAATGTTTCTTGGAGACGGGCAATGCTTAAGACCAGTGCTTGTCGGAGGAAGTGTGGTGTGTGGTTGTCAGATATTGATTAATGTTCTTGTTGAAGAACCATGTTTGTTACAGGATGTTGATGTTAGTTTGAGAATGTCTGTGCGTGTTTGAGATTGATGGGTCCTCACGTCTTTACTATAGATTGTGCCATTATGGAAACCCAGAAATCCACAGAAAGGCCACAGTCAGTCTACAAGGTCTGAGTACTGACCGCAGAGACTAAACATCAGCACTTCTGAGAGTGTGGTTTTCCGAATCGGAGCACTGTGTGCTATTACCCTCCCCTTTCAAACTTGAGATTTTAAAAATACCCAACAACACCGTGTTTGGTCGCTCTATTTGGACCAGACCATTAAAAATGTTTCTTGTATGTCTGGACGTTCTGAGGAGGTGTAATTTAGACAGTTTCTTGCTCTTTCGCTGGCTCACTGTCAAAGCTTGCTCGAGCCAACAAATGGGTAGCGCCTGAGGTTAGCGGCCACAAACTGCTGAGAGAAAAAGGAAAGAGAAAAAGGGGAAAGCTTTAAACAAACACACAGGGTCTCTGTGTGTCTGTGACTCCCAGGCAGAATAATAAGGTCATTTAGAGGCAAGGTATAATGGGACATACATTTGACATTCCTCTGGTTCAGTTTGGCTGGGATTGTCCTAAAGGCACTTCTTGAACCATGTTTTTTTTTTTTTTCAACATGGAACTGCCATGTTTTATGCATGAATGCTCAAGTTTGCACCTTGGTCCATTTAAAATTTTGAAGTGTTCCAGCCTCCACTAATACCCTGAAAACCAGTGGCAGCTTATCCATACATATATATGCTGTTAATTGGTGCTTACTGCTCTATTGACTTTGTTGCTAGCAGGTATAAGACGTATTCAGCCCTATGCTTAGTGGAGAGGCTGTGGACAAGGCAGTTAATGACACAGTTTCCAAACTGGGCTTGTGTAAAAATACTCTGTGCCTTGGACGAGATCTTGTTTAACAGGAATAAAACAGATTTTTTTTTGACAAACTATAAAGCAGTGTGTGTCTAGGATGTACAGAACCATATGTAGTTAATCTATGGTGATGACCAGCTGCTGCTGGAAACCCATGGGGTTTTAAAACAGTACACGCAATGCTAGCAAAAGGGTAATATGTTCTTATATTAACCAATGCTTAATGCTAATGATTAATACATGGTTAATATTAAACATGCCTTGACTTGGCAAACATACACCTTAACAGAATGGAATAAAACACTCCCCCGTGAGTAGACCTTTCAGATTCAATTAAAGTTGGAAATCACATCCCATTTAAGAAAAAAAAGAAGAAAGAAAAAAAGAATAATAACGTTTAAAAAAAAAATCCAGTGATGGTGCTCTTCCTCCCTGAAATTGTATAAATTTGATTATGGATTTAGCATCACTGTACTCGTTGCTTATTTCGAGGTCTTTTTCAATTACAAGGACTGGATGACTTGTGAGAATCTCTAAACACAACGAGACAAGCAACTGATATGCACAGACGGGGCGTTGGACTGGATGGGAAGCGCATTCCACTGAAGCAGCACTGGTGTGTGCTTTCAGCTCAAGAAGACTGGAATGAAGCCTGAACACTGAGACGTCTGCCAATCAAGATCACATCATCTGCTCTGCCGAAACACAATCCATCCTAGAGAACGAACCCCGTCAAATCTGCTCCAGGAGAATTTCATGCATTTCTCTGCGTATCCTTCGCTCCCCTCTTCATAAGGCGAACTGCCCTGTGAACTGTTGAACTCTTTGGTGTGCCAAAAGCCCAGTAAGACTGAATAAACACCAGGCTTCTGGGCACAGAGGTGGTGGCTCACATGTAAAACAAACACTCACACACACACACACACACACACCACTGTACTATCAAAAGACTCTTTATGCACTGGGCGCCAATGTGCACACTACATACCCACATGCTACTTAACAGTGGTGGTGAGTCTGCTCTCCCAAGGGTTTGGGCTCCAGTGTGTGCGTCTGCGTGCTATGTACTTTCTCGCTGGGCCGAGTGTCTCGCCTTTCCATTTTAGTCAAAGGGGTTGTTCAGAAATTCATTTCAGCAAGAGTTTCTGACCTCTTCCTACTTAAAACTTCTTTGGAGTCCAGCTCCAGGAAATCCTTAGAATGCAGACATAGCCACAAAGCAGTTCTATATGGAAACCACGGCTGCAGTGCGGAAAATCGAACATACAACTCTTATAAAAATACATCTAAAACACTGCGGAGACACCACATGTGCATAAAATAACAATTATAATCCCTCGTTTTCAGTTCTCTAGGCACAAATGTATGCAGTGCGTATAATAAAGGAGAAATATTTGGCATCCTGAATTTAGGGCAGAGTACATGTTTGTGGCCGTCTGATCGGGGGTGTGGGAAGTGGATGTTCGATTGATGATGAGAATCGCTCCTTTGGAAATGTTGCCAAATTTGATCATTTAAAAAAAGCTAGCAGGGTCTAAAACGGGGAAATACAACTAATATGTGTGTCCAGGTTCAGAACTGAATGTTATCCCAATTTCACACTAGCTTGCAAAAAAAAGCGTCAGACGAGCTGCTTATGTACTTCAGTTCCGCATTTGCAACTTCACTCTCGAGCTGCAATAAGTATAGATTTATCGTTTGACTTATAACGATGAAATAAGATTAGATACAAGCTTATTAAAAAAAAAAATAGGAAGGAAGTAAAGAAGAACCAGAGATTGCTAGTGTTACTAGCGATTAGTAACTTTATCTGCCAAATGAAGATAGGAGCAAACTTAGCTTTAACAAGTTTCAAACGTATCAGTATGTTTTAAATAAAAGGTAAAAATCATGTTTAGCAGTGAATCATTATGCACGTGTATTTCAGTACTTTTACAACAAGGAGAAGGAAAAAAAATCCTGCCAGTGCTAATCTTGTTACATACCCAGCATGCACTGCTAACAGAATAAGTCTATACAATCTGGGTGTAAGGTGATTTCCATTTCCTGAAACTTGTCCTGTGATAAAAGACAGATGGCCCAAGCACCACCCACCCACCCACACCCACACACACCTTTCTAATGTCTTCCCCAGGCAAAATCCTGAGCCATCCCAGGAGTTACTTCTGTTCTGTTCTTTAACGTAGTTTAAACCGGCAGCCACTGACACACACACCCTACATGCAACGCAAATCACTGGAACAATTAACGCGGATCTGAATCACGTTTTTAATTCCTTGGCTTCTCGATCAGTTAGTGTGAGTATGTCACGTCTGAACCGAATAAGAAATGTAACACGCTTAGTGCCAGAAATGAACCCAGAAACACAAGCACAAGTTCCAGTGCATCCTTTTAACAACCAGTAAACTGGTCTTTATAGGAAATAAACACTGGGCTTATAGGGTGGATACTCTAGGATTCCAAACACCCTATAAAAGTATTTCACACATGCGGTTGTATTAAATTATTTTCTCCTGTAGTTACATTTACTTAATGATACAGCTGATTTGTTAAATGTACAAGTTTTTCATGAGTTAAACCTCAAAAACCTGATCATATTGTACATGCAAGCAAACTGACCAAACGTTTTGAAGCGGTTCTGTAAGGTCTTGATGCACCATGATTCAGTAATATCTGGATACTTCAGTTTAGTTTTGCACTGGAAACTAAAATATTTCCATATAATAATGCACTAATAATAATAATAAAAGGAGCCGTACTTGGTGCAGAGACTCCCACATCTATCCAGTCAGCACTTTACGGAATTCTTGTGGTCCACAGATGTGAAGTAGGAGTCGAGTCAACTATTTATGATATTCTAGTCTGTTCTACTATAATTAAGCTTTAGAAATCTTCAATGATCTGAGTATTAGAGATGCATCTAAAATCTGGTATTTGTCTCAACTGGAGCAGTGCACTGATGTGACTGACATTTCAAATGATTTAGCAATAAAGTACACATTAAACAAAATGACATTAGATCTGAGTACAGAGCCAATGAAATGCAGAGCTCCTATTTACAAGAAATAACAGGACATGATGATAATGCTCCTTCTCCATTCTATTCATTTATATTATATATGGATGAATGTACTGTATGAATCCCAAATTGAAATTCCAGAAACTCCAAATTTTACCCTAATGAAGCTCTGTCTTATTCTAGTAAATTCAATTGCATTCTGTTGTACTGCCATTATGGCCATTGCAGATGGACCGGGAATGGAAGAATGGACGGAGTATGGACTTGGCGTGACCTTAGGTCAAAATTCTAAATGGTGTTAATGTGTGTGAACTGAACTTTGAGCTAGCTCTTGTGACGCTAGCTCTTCATGTTAACTTAAACACTTCTGGTCTCCTAACACACAGTATGACTCCAGATCAATGAGGATGGGTTGCCTGTTGCGTCAGGTTCCTCTCAAGGTATCTTCCTATTGCCATGTGTCTACCATCGCCCCTGGCATTCTCATCATGGACAAACTAATAATTATAATTTATACATATTTATTTACACTTTTAAACGTATTGTCTGATTCTGTAAAGCTGCTCCCTGGCAATGCTCGCTGTTAAAAGCGCTATATAAATAAAAGTCATCCCAAAAGAC
>JAQMYK010000036.1:30049172-30062309 GCA_030014345.1 Clarias buthupogon
AATATAAAGGACAAAGAACTATAGATTTGAAAGTCCAAAAAAAGGTTAAAATACACGAGAGGATCGAAATTAAGTATGAACCGTGAAAAGATGTAGCAAGAGACAATGCTTTCCTATGAGTTTGCACATTTGTGGTGTGTGACTGTAGTGTTACCTGGGCACACGTGGGTCATGCCATGTGCTCACTCCAGTCTGAGTGTGGAGGAAGTAGACCTGGCCCTGTTGCGTGGTTCTCTGCTCTGCACAGGCGGAAAAAAAAGAAAAAAACAAAAAAAAAACAAAAAAAACACTGCTTATTAAGGTGCACACTCTAATATTTTGATTGATTACCTTTTGATTTGAGAAAACTCTATTGATGGGAGAACCTGGTCAGTAAATTAAAATAGTCCGCTAACTTCTTTTTTCACAACATTGTTCAGTCTAGACCTGACCAACTGAACCAACCTCACAACATAACACTGCCTCCAGAGGCTTGTACAGTGGCCACTATAGCTGCATTGGATGATGTGCTTCTGACTCGTCATTTGCTGTGCACTGATGATGTCTGATTTTACATAAGGGCAGTATTACCACTACAACAGCACCTCTGAGACCTCTACTGGTATGTTCTAGTTTAGTATTTGTTTTGTGGGTTTTGCTTTACTTGCTCATCACTGTACCCCCACTAACACACACTATAATAAACCTATGGTGCAATTTAAAAAGTTTCATTATTACCAAAGATCTCAATATAGTTCATTTTATGTAGTATCTACAAACACTAGCAAACATCTTGAAGTGCTAAAGTATAAAACATTACACTTATAAAAATAAAGCACTTTGTAATGTGTGCCTTGTAACATCATGGAGCTGGACTAGTTTTTAGACCTCGGCACACACTGAAGAACCTACGCTGTGAACACAGATGGAAGTAATAAAGGAACCGTCTGCTGCCTTATAAGGGTACAGACGTCTGTCAGTGCTCTATATGTACAAGATGCTATTTCCCTGGCATGCACGCGCATGAAACAGACTTGTGTCACATAGCTATATACACTGGAGAAGGCCTGATGTATGAGATGAATACAGGCAGTGAATTGTTACCAGGAGACATCATCTGTAAATCAATCCTCTGTCAAAGGAAACAGCTGCAGTTTGTTCTATTAGACTTTAATCACTAGTGACATACAGTCCTGTGCAAAAGTCTTGAGCCACCCATCATTTCTTCATATTAAATGAAATGAGGTAGATTAAATAAAATAAACGGTAACAAATGTTTTACTGAGACAGGCTGCAAAGTAACTAAAGACACTTTAAAAATGGGTTGTTTATGTAACAACTTTAGCAGCAGCCTCATTTTCCCTCTCGTCTGTATCAAACACTCAGTATTCAGCATCACCAGTATACTAATCACCGGCCTGATCATCCGTCATCATCTGCACCTGTTAGATGCTCTTTTTTTTTAATGCTTGAATGATTCATAGGTCACTGTGTGGTTTAACTAATAAAAGCATTTCTTTGAAACTGGTCATTTACACGGGCTGGACTGAAAACGAGGGGCAAAAACCTGCCAAAAATCAGAGCCAAAAAAGTCCTTCAGGAGGCCTGGAGAACTATTTCTCAAGAGTACATGAAAATACAAGGAAGTCTGCCTCTTTGGAAGTAAAATATGAAGAAATGAGAGGTGGCTCAAGACTTTTGCACAGTACTGTATTTCTAAGGAAAAAAAGACAAAATGGCAAAAAACATCACCACCATCATCTCTTGGTAAACCCAGCATGTACAGTCTGTATTTACATATTAAACCCAGATTGGCTCTTATGTGTTACAATGTAATAACTTCACTTTGAAGTTTTTCTACTGTAATATGTTTAAAGAAATATCTCATCCTGCCTACTAAATTTACACATACTTTAATTAACCCATTCATTTGAATTCCACTGAAAAAATGTAATTGTTAATAAAAACATGTTAGAACACTGATGAAAATCAACTGAAAATTTAAAAATGCTGTAGATTTAACCACTTTTTACGGCCAGGGTTTACAAATGTACACTAACCATATCCTTCAGGGAGATCAGCAGGTGTGTGTAAGTGGGTCCTGCTCATGTAGTTTCTGTGTCTCTGTGAGCGGACGTGTCTCTCCTGAGCTCTGGAGTTGGTGTGTGAGACACCTGAGGCGGCATTAGAATTTAGGATAGATGTGTTCTCGTCCAACAGACAGCTGAGGGGACGACCGGGGCTCGCATACTCCGAGGCGGGCCTGCAGGACGGGAAAACGCAGACAGGGGACTTTGTAAGTTTAAGAACCGTGTCTCCAGTCGTGTATCTGCATCTGGTATGGGATCTGTGTGTGTGTGTGCGCGCGCTCAAATGTTTACAATATTATTTAATCATAGGGGATTAACTTTATCCAAATTCTATATATAAGAGCTAAATTATGTTTGTTCAAAAATGCATGAAGGACAAGAAAATCTACACTTTCTGGTATCCATTAGAAAACAACACAAGTTTTGTCCTGTCTCAAGTGTGTTAACCAGGATTAATCTGGTTCTTTCTCCCTGCTATTTCAGTTCCATGATGTGAAGACTTACCCCTACCAGCTTCACTACAGATGCACTCCTAGTCTATTTTTTCTGCTTCGGAAAGCCGTGACCCACCATTCAGGTAGTGCCTTTTTATCCTTTTTGTAGGATCTCCTTGTGAAATTTGTTAACCATCAGTCATTGTGCCTGGAGCTTATGCTTGGCATTGATTTCATGCATCAATCATGATTATCAAGAACGACATCATATTAATATGGCAATCATCTTCATTTGTATATAATCCACGTTCACATTTAAATCGTTAATATTAGAGACGGGCTATTAATCTGTAATCTGATGTCTGCGTCCAGGACGTTTCAGGGTTGTTTCCGAAGGGAGGAATTTAGTCAGGGGAAGTTCCCTTTACCGACATTCCCTGAACAGGAAGCAGGGAGTAGAGAGTACTGTTTATGTACCCTGTGGAATGGAACGCAGCCCAATCGTCAAGTCAAGCCACTTTGTGACGAAAACACTACTGGTGGGGCATAAAGAAAGAAAACCGCATCTCAAACTTGTCTCGATGTCTTGAATCTGCTCCAGGTGGAAATCCGGGGTTATTGTGTATGTCTATATGATAAAGACATCCATTTCGTCTTGACTGACCATGATTCCTGTACACTCCCCAAAAAAGTGACTTTAGCTTGAGCATGTGCTCACACACACACATGCTTCCTGTCTTTACAATTAGCAGGCAGTCTCAGGTACAGTTTTTACGGGATAGCCACAGCTTCATAGACTGATCATTAATTACAGATGTGTTGCATTTGGCCCTTGCTCTAAAAGTTAGATTTAGGAAATAAACCAGACATGCTGTGCTTTGGAAACAATTTAGAACATACGGCAATTAAAATATAATTAAGGAAGATATTTAGTCAACTACATTTAGGCAACCCTAAATTATACAACTATTGTGCATCTAAAATAATCCACTTATCATTCCTCTAGCCCACTAGCTATATTTAATATTATTTAAGATTTTGCGTATCTACTGTATGCCAGGTATCTAGGTATCTCAGCCAATTCTGCTAAAAAAAAAAAATGCGTGCAAGTATATCAGTATGTACTTTGTGGCCCTGTCTAGTATATAACCTGCATTCCTGTGACCTTGTTTTGTGCGAGTGTTTCTGAGAATATGTATGTGTGAGTTTCTGTCTTCTTGCGTTCCCAGACTGACCACAACCACAGCGTCATTATCTCCCTGCTGTCTGACTGAATTCAGCAGCCGTGAACTGTAGCTGAGGGTCACGTGGAGTGAAAACTCTTTACACACTCGTTTGCAAATTCCCTGACATCTGATCGAAGGTCAGTTTCATTCAATGGATAAAATATGAATTGGAATTTTACACGACACTTAAGCTAATATTAAAACGATAATCACTGAGAAATTATTGTGATTTTAAGAACAAGCCCACTTTGTGAACGTGAGGTTATAGGAACATAATCAAGGGCGGTGGAACGGCTGTTATCACCCCAATGGAACATCTGATTAGCTAATTATTCAATTGGGTCTCATTTAATGTAGATGAAATTTGACAATTATTATTATTTATTTTATTTTATTTTATTTTTTACATAAAATAGGTAAATAATACAATCACACAACACAAACTTTTACATGTGGAAGTGTGAGTTGTTTGGTTTTGCAGGCTTGCTGGCATAGCGACTGGAGAGGAAATTACCCATGTCTTTCTCAGTATGAACAAAGTTTGTGTGTGTGTGTGTGTGTGTGTGTGTGTGTGTGCGTGTGATTACGAGAGCCAAAAAACACCTTTGTATGTGGCAGACAGACAGACAGACAGGAATAAAAAGAAGTGTGTGTGCACGCATGCTACAGTAGGTGAGAAAGTGGAGTGAGAAGACACGCATGCTCTCCTGACCTGGTTGGTCTTTCCCACTGTGTTGTTCGTGTGATGTGATTGAGATACTGAATTCTGCCTGTTGCAGTTCTTCTCTCCTCCCAGCTGCACTCAAAAACACAAACAGGGAAAATACAACATTACAATAAAGGAATAGAATGGTTTGCATGACATTTAATTGCCAGTGAAACAAAAAAAAATAGATTTTTTTATTGCACAAATCACATGTGTGTTTTTGTCCTTGTGCATAAGTGTATTTTGTTGATTTACCCATCCGGTAAGTCGTTGTCAAACAGACGGCTGCAGTCCACCAAGGGGCCTCCTGTTCCTATCCTGTCGGTTGACTGCAAGCTTACTACACACACACACACACACACACCATAATCACACAACACAGTCCTTCCACTATGTATGGGAAAATGTATGTACACATCTCCTAGTACTGGCCATCATTCCCAATAAATTAAGTGTGGCCACTGGGTCTTCAGTCCCAATGAAGGAACAATTAAAAAAAAAAGCTTAAGAAAGCACATACACTGCCATATATGGGGCATTAATTAATTAATTAATATATGAAACGCTAATTTCTAGTTGTCTAATTTGAGCAAATATATAAATTTTACCCGTGTCAAGATTTTTGAACAGATGATTTTCGAGCTTCGAGCTATGACTGCCACCGGACATTTGCTAATGCATGTAATGTTAGTATATTTGGAATAAAAAAATATACTGGTAAACATCAATGTGTACACTTACATTGCTTTAAAGAAAAAAAAAATGATGCTTCTATTCTTCAGTCATTCTGTTAGTGAAGTGACTGGCTAAGCACATCAATCTACTTTGATGAGATCATAAAGTAAAAAGGAGATTGTTATGAAATTTAACTAGGGATAGCTGTCTTTGTTTATGCACAACTTCACTCATTCTGATGTGCTGTTTAGAATACAATAATGAGCTAGCTTAGAAATCTAAATTACCAACAAACCAAAAATGCGCAAATGACTCCTCACTCCCCAGATATCGGTTTATGGTAGGACTTGATTGTCACATCCAAAACCGTCAGGCAGCTCATTAACTACACCCCTTTATTTAATCATCACATAACTCAATTGCTGAAGATAATTTGAGAAGATGTAAAAAATTGTGGCTTGTTGTCCATTCACTAACAACGGAATGGGAGTGGTTTCAATTTGTACTGCACCCAGCCACTAGAGGGAGATAGATTTTGGCTTTACTTTAAAATCCAACAAAGGAGGAGGTGTGGCCTCTGTGCCTGTTAGTTCCAATAAAGGAGGCGTGGAATCTGTGCCTCTCAGTCTTGATAAAGAAAGTGAGGCCTCTTTGCCTGTCAGTCTCAATAAAGGAGGTGTGGCCTCTTTGTCCAACCTCCTATAAAGGAGGGGGTGGCCTCTAGGCCTGTCAGTTTCAAGAAAAGAGGTATGGCCTCAGAGAAGGGGGTGTGGCTTCCTACATCACAAAACTAACACCTGAATTTTATTTCCATTATGATGAACGTCTTAAGATTCTTCAGACAGGACACAGACACCCTTAATTAGTACTTGTGTATGGCATTGTGTTTGTGTGCCTGAATGCATGTGAACGTGTTCTACTCACCTACTATCTGCCCTTTGATGGTGTCATTATTGTTCGGGCCGAGCTTGTTCAGGTCCAACTTCTGATCTGTCAATCAAAAGAGTAAATCGAATCATCCCCACATTATCATCCCCACATTAAGTCATAAATAATCCAAGTCATAATAAAAATAGTTTTTACATCAGTGATGATTCATCACCCAGATATAGCCTGACCTCTACTCTACAAAGGAAATGAGTGACTAGTACATTTTGTGCAGACTTCCAGCTGAACCAGGCAACTGATGTCACACCATTGTAATAAATTAAAGAAGGTAAGAGAGGGTTAAGGATGCACGAAATGCATCAGACGCACAACACTGCGGTTCTTCCTTCCAAATGAAATGGACAAAAGTTCCTAGAAAACAGTGCCGCTCAGCATTCTGTTCCGTGTGCGTGTACATAAGTGTGTGTGCTGGTGGAGTTGGTGTGCCGGTGCTAAGAGGATCTGCGGTGAGACACACTTCCTGACTGAGACTCAGCCTGTGACTCAGAAACACCACAAGATGCTGTTGGCAAATTTACACACCACAAATTCACACACACTCCATAACAATCTTCTCTAACAAAAGCCATCTGATCCTGGTAGCTTGTACAAGTGCACTGAAAACGCATAGTTTAAACAAGAAAAGGCACGTATGAAATAAATACATATTTACATATATGCAATTTCCATGAAAATGGCTCAATAACAAGCAAAAAGAAAGATACACAGGCTCAAGTTTAATCAAAATTTCTAATCATGAAGTGTTTAGTTTAGAAGCATATTACTGTAGCATGTCTGTGTTGAAAAATGAATTGGCTGAAATGTGTGTTTTTGTGTAGCAGCATATTTTGACACTTTTTTTCTTCTTGGAACTGAAATGTTGATCCTTTTCTGCACGCAGCTCAATCCCGAGACACGTTCTAGCATTTTAAAGTCTCATACCTCTCTTTAAAAAGAAAAATAGCATTTAATTATGCATTATTCAAGCACATAAGCATCACATATATTTTGGTAGCAGATAAGTCTCAATTTGCAAACAGTTATGTCCATTATGGTACTGTGTGACTCGTACTTAGCCAGCAAGGTTTCAAGATATGTTTAAACAGACTGATTGCTTTTACCACCATGTGTGTTAAACCGGCTCCTAAACCAACATAGTCTATGCAGAAAGTAAATAAAAAATTTCCACATTGTTTTGATGCGATGTAATTATGATTAAGGTACGTGTCATAGACTGGAATTTCCTTTTTTTTTTGACCGTCTACCAGATTTCTGTCATAGTGACATTCGGAGGGCTTTCCCAAACCTCCAGACGCACAATACATTTGTATGAAAATAAAGAAAACATCAGACACCAAACATGATTACGTTTGTGTTGATGTGAACATTTGCTCCCTCCTTAACAATGCCTATCTGGCATTTAGTAATATGATACTCACAACTGAATTTATGTAGTACCTAGACTTGTGCGTGCATGTGTGTCTGTGTGGTAAAGCTCAGCTGGTGCCGCTGGGGAGAGTGCGGTTGGGGGAGATGTCTTCAGGTACCTCACCCTATTCGCACACACACACACACACACCACCCTAAGGTAGAGCATTAAGTCTGGCTGGCCAGACTCCTCCTCCTCTCTCTCGCTCTCTCTCTCTCTTTTTCCTTGCCAGTCAGGCTGGCACCACTACCCCAAGAGACCCCAGTAGGGAGGTGCGTGTCTGTGCCCATATGAGAATTTACCAGTCTGAATAGAAATGTCCCTGGACATATGTCGTGATCAGCAACGTGTGCTACGACATTGTAACAAAACACAAAACTTTTAAAAATAAAATTGTTTAAATCAAAGTTTGACAAAACAGTTCCGTACACAACAGTACAGTAACAAGTCTGCTGTTTTCTGTTAACAGGTAACCTGTACCCACACTAAATTTGCTTACAAATCTTGCCAATGCTTATGCTTGGCACCTATATTTCAAAGTTGCCTAGCAATAGTTTTCTCATGAGCTCTCAATGCGTTTGACAAATACCAGCTGAGTAAAATGTCATGTTGTTCATGTTATGAGGGACATTTACGAAAACTCAACAGACTGGATGTTCTAGGAGCCAAAAGTGCTATTAACTGTAGCATTCAGGAAATGTTTTGCTAAATTAAAATTGCTAGCTGATGCCTTACAGCCAGTGTCTTTGAGGCGGTTGATGACATTGGAGAGGAGACGCACACAGCCCAGAAAGCCTGCTCCCTGCTTCTTATGAATCTTCTTATGATTCCAGACGCTGATGGTGATCGAGTCCAGCTTCCCAATATAACTGTTGAAAGAGACACAAGAGGAATCAATGATGCAATTTGGTAGCAACTGATAAAACCTGGGATTACGTACCAGCATTTAACTTAGTCAATAAAAATGTCATCAAAAACACTTTTCAGATGATACCTTTCAATGCGACAGTGTTCAGATAGACTGTAAAATTCTGCTTATTTGAATAGACTACAGTATGTTGTACTAACTAGAAAAGAACATGTGCGAAGCAGACATCATTTTTCTGTTAGTCTTGTGCCTCCAAAACAAAACTGAAGTAGGTCTTGGCTCATTGAATACAAAATCTGATCTTCTTGAAGTTGTTGCTGTGTTTTTATAGCTGAGTCATTAGTACCTATGTAGCGATGAGTAAGAATCTCTAAGCTTGGTGATTTCCCATTAATTACCAGGAAACATAAAAATAACAGCAAACATAAAAAAGACTTGTATTAACATTTAAAAAAACACAAATGCCATATTTAAATCACAGTTATCTTCTGTGATGTCTAATAGCTGTTTTGAGCATTTTACTGCATTTCGTAACTAAATAATGTTGTGCCTATGATTAACTCAAATCTCAGTGATCCAAACACGACCATACTTACAACCTGAGTAACTGTTCCCTTACCTCAGTAACTTTAACATTTACCTAAGTAAAGGTAAATAAGTAAAGGTAAATGTTAACTGGAATCTTTAACTAATAAATTAATACCTGACCTGCGCCCTTACCCTACCTCTACCTAACTGTACCCCAGCAACAGTACCCTTTACCTCAATAACTGTACACTTTACCTCAATAACCGTACCCTTTACCTCAATAACCGTACCCTTTACCTCAATAACCGTACCCTTTACCTCAATAACAGTACCCTTTACCTCAATAACAGTACCCTTTACCTCAATAACTGTACACTTTACCTCAATAACTGTACACTTTACCTCAATAACTGTACACTTTACCTTAATAACACTTTACCTCAGTAACTGCCTCTTTTACCCAAATAACTTTAAACTTTACCTCAATAAATGTATCATACACATTAGTAATGTCCCTTAACTCAGGAATCCCTTAAATCTATCTAACACTAAGACACTTTCATGACGTGCACCAAATATGTTGTGAAACGTTAAAATTGTCACGTTATAGGGAGAAAATGCAGTCACTTTCTTTGTCTGAAATGAATACATTTAAACATACTACACAGACAATCACACAAACACATTACATTTTCAGCTTTGTAAAGACGTGCACATAATACTGAGCTTCTTTTAAACTCTCAGAATAAATTGAACACACAAGACATATGTGTAAACCAAATTGCTTCCCATGGGCTTTATATGCGTTTCAATGCTTTTCACTCTGGTTTAAAGAGCAGCTCGAGGCTGGTATTACCTGACCATTCAGCCTGAAAAGACACAAGACGCCTGAGACAAAACACACAGATTGGACTATGTGGTGTAGACGGCCTTTTCTCTCTCGGGTACTGCACACACCTGTTCTCAGTGCAAGGGTGTGGGGCTGTGGGGGATTGTGGTGTCTTACTGCAGCCAGTAGGGGATTAGGATGGGATGCCCTAAGCTCCATTAACTATCTGAGTCATGGATTCATAGACACACAGACATACACATGCACAGACAACCAGGACACAAGACACATGCCTAACAATAATACAAACTGACAATGCTGTGTTTATGCATTCATATTGTAGTATTTTAGGTTGCTGTTACAATATAGAGCCTTTCATGCGTTAGCAGTCATTGTTTTGTTTTGTAGCTTTTGTAGTTTTGTACAATGTTATATTTGTGGCTTCTTTTTGTAGCATATGATGCCATGGTCGTGTATTCACCATTTAGCACACCATGCTCCGTTCATAATAAACTATACATTATAAAATATGCTGTATTTATGTCGTGTGGATGCTGTAGTGCGATGATTAATTTATGTTATAGTTAGACATGTTGTATTTGTGTTCATGGTGTAACACCCACAACATACATTTGCTTCTTTGTTTTCTTTGTTCTATCTGTTGTGATAAGTCTGTGTTTAAAAAAAAAAAAAAAAAAACAATCTAGAAAACTCAATATGTTCTCAATAGAGAGTTAAAGAGAAAAAGCCAGCACATAGTTTCTCTTGTTGGAATGGACTTTGCTGCCAGCAGGGCCTTTGGGTCCTCCCAGGAATTCCCTAAAAACACGGCTGAATCTGAAATTCAAGAGTGTTCAGAAGACACGCTCGATAAACATGGGCTCAGAACAGCAACAGCTGCTGAAACGTTCACTGTTCGATTCCGCATTACCGCTTGATTTTCTGCTATATACGTCTTCATTAAGGAATGTTTCTTAACCGCAAATATATGAATTGCCAACACATTAGCAGGGCTGATCAAGGAAACATTTCCTGAAATAAAAAGCACTCACGCGACAGTGAAATGATAATGAACTGTGTTTTGGCGGTTTTACGACTTCCATTTAATCAAGTATTGTTAGGTGTCATGTAACAATACGTAAGGCATAAGCACATAGAAAACCTGCTATAATAAAGCACCGACACTGGAGACTCCTTACACAAATGCTATTTACTCTTTAGTGTCCCTCATATAGGTCCCCACAAAAACAATACCATATGGCATAGTAGGGATTAATAAAATCCTGTGGTTTGCAGCCAAACTATTGTCAGAACAACTGTAATGGAAAATTAATCAACACTTCCTGATCAATTAGAATTGAGAATTCAACAGCACTGTGGTATAATCAGTTATACATAAATACTGTGGCACAGCAGGTACACAGATCCAGCTGATTTGTCCTCTGCACATCTCAGCCTCCTTCTATCACAGGACAGTAAAGGGACACTATAGGACCTGATGCACTTGTAGCAGTGCCACATAGATGACCACATTATGTACTCCACCACCCAAGAAATAATTGTGAACCCATGATGGACCCTTTCCAAAGTATATTGGGTCTTACAGCACATTCACATCAACAAATGGAATAGAGTTAATTCTATACATAGCGTCTACATACAGGGTAGATGGATGTGATTTAAAGTATAGTCTCAACTAACCCTCATTCTAAACGTAAATTTTTCTGCATTTCGGAGTGAAGGAAGACAGCAGATACAATATGTGGTTGACTTACAGGTCATAATGCTGGTTCCACTTTGGGTCCAGTGTATTCCTGACGGTGTCTGTCGAGTGGCACTGACCTGAACCATCCACCACAACTTTAGCAAAGGGGTCTGGCAGTCCTAATGGGATAAAACAAAGAAAACACATGAAGACAAAATTGTCAAGTATATTCACATTTTACAGTTACATGTCGGGCGAGGCAGACGGTCTGTAACAAATTTGGGGACAGAAGGTCTTTGTCAGTCTTCTTGGTGTGTTGACATGATGCCTGGTCAGGGGCAGCATTTCTCTGTGTATACTTGTGGTTGATTGAGATTAAGCTGTGGATGGTTGTGTTATCTGCATATTAATATTCATGCTCTTATTGCAGTTGAGTGAAGAGTGAATATAGTAGCAAAATCTAACACAATCTGGAGACTAAGAAAGAATGAGGTGTATTATATTTACATTTGTTTAACCTTTTAGCAAAAGCATCTGAGCCAGAATCCATTCATGTCACGAGGTCGTAGCTTTGGGTTAAGAGTATCTGAACACAACACTGGGCCTTTATCTTGGAGCTTACTGGAAACACTGTCTGCACCACTTTAGAGACATTTCTTTCTATACCAAGGTTAAAAAATGAACCTTTTAATGATGGCACATTTCAAAAATTGATTTCAGTTGTTTCTGAAGAAGGTTAACAAACAGCAGATGCGTCAATTTAATCAGCAGCTACTTTGCTTGCAGTTCTCCAAGACTATTGTCATTGTGGTAAACCTTCTGCCAGACATCATTTCTTTTTTCTTCATCTTCACAAGCAGGCAGATTAGAATGACAGATTACAGGACCCAGATGCTGCTATGAAAACTCTTGTGCATGAGCTATCAAGAGGACGTTATCATTTACTTATAGAACTATAATTTGTGACCAGACAACAACATGTTCAGCTTTGCATCTGCACAACGTCGAACATTCTGCCTTTCACTGAGAGTCGGGATTTCGCCACGTGCAATCCCACAATGTCATGTGCGTTAGCTGTTGGATACATTAACCTGTAGGTCAAAAGTTCAAAACGATGGTGCAAACTTTGCAACACATAGTCACTTAAACTGTTAAAATACTTAAAGTCCCTTGTTTGCTAATTAACAAATTGTAACAGCATAAAAAAACAACTATACATCACTACCGCTCAAAAGTTTGGAATCACTTTCTAAGTCCATGGTCGCTCCTGATTTTTATTTCTTTCAACATCGTAAAGCAGTGCTGACGGCATTGAAAATATACAACAATCTAATTTGAACAGTTAATGTTGGGATGTATCTGCTAGTCATGATTAAAGCCTTTATAAAGGCTCTAATCTGTGGATTTGTTAATTGGTGATTTTTGAGGCTGGTAACTCCAAATAAACGTTGCCTCTGCAGCAGTGGTAAGTTTTGGTCTTGCTTTCCGGGAATGTCTTCATGAGAGCCAGTTTCATTATGGTGCTTGATGGGTTTTGCAAATGCATTTGACAATACTGTTCTTGGAAGAACTATTCCAGAAAGGCTGACCTCCGTGTCTTAAAATAACAACTGAGTGTTGTTGTTGTTACATAATTATCTAATTCCATACGAGTTATTTCATAATTTTGAAATCCCCAGTATTGTTGTAGAATGTAGAAAATAAATCACTAAACAAAAACAAAGAAATTTGCAAGTGATCC
>JAQMYK010000036.1:30123726-30136336 GCA_030014345.1 Clarias buthupogon
TTGTATAAACAATAAACAATTATGCGAATTGTTTAAAATGTCACATAAGTATGCACAGTCTGAAACACCTTGGTAAAGGTGAAGGAGTTACATTGTGGACAAACAGCTGAAAATCACTTGAAGCAAGGTCAAGACTATACAAGGGATGTAGTAATAACTCCCAGTCAAATTCCTGTAATGTGCAAGTGGTGCAGTGGGAACTGTGAGGTCATGCATTTTCCTTCAAGACAGAAGTTATCAAACCAGACTGTTTTTTTTTTCTGAGTGTTCCGCTCACTAAATCTGGGAACGGGAACAACTCCAGAGGGGCCACCCACGGCTAAACCACATCCGCCTGGATCGTCATTCATTTAAAATGTCCTGGTTTGACTTGAACAGTCATTGTATATACTTTAAAAAACCAAGTTCACGACAAGATCAAGACTATATGAGAAGAATTCAACCAAAAAAGCAAGCTAATAATTATAAATCACATGCTCCAAACCATAAGCCAAATTCTATCTGGATGTTAGTTCAAGTCGATTATTTCAATATTAATAATCTTATAGAAATAATTATCCACTTAACCACAATTCTTCATATTTTCCCCATTTCATTTTGTTTTCACCGTCTTTTTTGGCTTCCAGACAGGTAAGTTGTTTTGTATAAAGGAACAAAATAGGCAGATCATAAATAGCTAGCTGGCTAAAAAGGCTAAAAACTCACTGTATGTTGCTAAATGCTTAATTTCTGATTGGTCAGCACGCCAGCTTTTACCTAGCAAAAACCCTCACGGTTCAGTAAATTCCATCGGCTGTTTAAGCTCACTGGCTATCACATAGCCATCAATTTATAACCTTTTATATCTGAAGAAGAGATTTAGGTAAATGAAACTAAAATAAAAAAAAATAAACATAAAATGCCAAGATTGTCTTAAGTGTTAACTACAGGTCACAAACTAGCGTAAAAAGTAGATTTTACGCAAAAAAAGTGAAAAACAAGTGTGGTCTTTCACAATTTAACTTAAATGTAGTCAAGTCAAGACATGTTAGATATCTAAACAGTATCTACGAGGGGCATTCTAGTCAAACTCGGACTTCTGATTGTGCAGAATCACAGAACAGAAATTAGAATAAAAACTACCTTTATTTCTATATATAATCCCCAGCTGCACTAATGCACTTATTCCAGCGTTTCACTATTGATTCGATATTATCAGGTTACAAACATTTTCAGTACACCGAAGACATGTTCGGACTGCCTGCTTCAAGTCTGAAATGTTGGCCTACGAGGGACTCCTGAAATGGATCAAACATGTGGAAATGGCTTGGAGCGAGGTCAGGACTGGGGGATGTGGCATAAACTCCCAATCGAGTTTCTGTAATGTGCAAGTGGTATTCATGAATGATTGCGTGTACAGTTCCCACAGACAGATGCAACCTTTTCTTTAAGTTGATGACAAGTTATCCGTCGAGCATTAAGGATCAGACATTCCCTCGCTGCATATTGCTAACAATGACCGCAGTGGGCCACCAGCCACCTCAGCCCATGATCGACAGACTTTACTGTGGCTAAGAGTCTCATGTTGGTGCTTCAATTCTTCTGTAAATGTTAATCAGTTTAACGCCTTAATTTGACTTGACAGCCCATTGTACTCTATATATCCTATTTAAAGAAAAAATACACCTTTATTTATACACAAGATTTTAGTTAAAAGCCAACAGCGAAAGCCTATTGTTTTTAGTTTTGTTGATTTTCTACAGTATGTACTGCAAAATGAATGCTAGCTTCTCACAGAATTAAAATACAAATTAGCACCAGAACCTGCTAACACAAACATTAGCATAAATAAATGCAACCTCATTGCCATGTGTAGATCGCCAAAACTAAATGGCTGCCTCCATACAGCAACAGCTTTCTGTAAAATGAACTGGTTTTGTTAATAATTAACTAAATCAAGCATACTGTTGACTAATCCACATTAAGACTGCATGAAATTATTGTTTCACAGGCATAAGGGTTGTATTTACAGAAATTGTGTGTGAGGTGAGGTAGACCTTACTTTTTAGTTACATTAGCCGTGTAGTGTAGCTGCACTGGAATATCATCTAATGGATTTTCTGCTGCAAATATTGTCTTGAAATAAATTCCAGCAGAGTGCCTGTGTTAGATGTAGGTTAAAACGCTCCATATACGACCATAAAAAGTCAAACTTTAACAACAATAAAACACTCAGTCTCAGGGAGTCACTTTGGTGAAGAAGGATTTGGGAATGAACCTTCTGGAACCCAAAAACTCCTGTTTCAAGATTCATTCAGCATTTATTTGATTTTAAACCATCTTTCCTTATTCTGGTCAAAACAACTTAATTTACTAATGTTATATGCTTCTGTATAACATCTCAATGTAAATTGCTTCACTCAAAGAAAAATAACATACCTAAAAATAGACCATCTATATATATTTAAAAAAAAATTATGCATATAAACAAGTATACACATTTCCCCCCCTGGCCCATATTCTGCAATGCAGAAATTTATAAATGGCCTTATAGCTCTGGGTTGTTTTCCAGGCTTGTCATGTCCAGGAGTCACGTCTTGCTGAATGTGATGGGGGTGAGTATCCACCTAGTGAGAGGGCAAAACAACCACCACTGCTCTAAACCACTAAATACTGTGGTACTGCGACAGTGATTATTAGACTAGACAAATGTGGTAAAAAGTAGACACACAAGTTTAAAAGTTTTGTATAAATTATGCAGGTCACTTAGAATAACAGTAGATAAAAAAAAAAAAAAAAATGTTGAGTTCCATTGTACTCCAAACATTAGGAAATTACCTTTTTCCTTTTGGGGAAATACACAGTTGAAATAGATTGCATTCATACTTAAAGTTGCATTCAACAGTTTTGGTTTCCATTTGCATCATAATTTGGGTGACTTATGCTTACCAGTACAGTACTAGATAAAAGTAGTCTGCCCTGCATAACATCGCCTACAAATTAAGTCAACATATGTCATGTATTATAGTTCTCCATGTGCAAAAACAGGTGATTTCCCAAAATAGTTATTGCGTATCTGGCTGAAGAGTTGTGCTAATTAACTGAAAAAATTTGTGAAAATCTGGCTTCAGCGTCTGGAGCCATGTTCTGGGTAATTTCCAAATCTACCCACATAAGAAACTGTTGGACAGTGGTGAAGAAGGCAGTAGCAAGAAAGAATCTTCTGTACATGATCTCAATAAAGCAATAAAGTAGGCAAGGATTGAGTGAGTGACCCCAGAATACTGCAGACATCGTTTTGACTCCATGCTTAGCTGAATCTAGTAGCTTTTGAAGAATAAAGGATTTCAAACTGAATACAGATTGTTGCATAAAAGAAATAAAAATTTTGATTGTCCTTGTTTAAAAAAAAATGAGAATGGTCATTAAAGCTTTCATTTTCACTTTTATCTTGATACTGTTAGCCACCACGCAAGTCTTTCAAATGGTTTCGATACCTGCTAAACTTTGGCACTAAACAGGACCTGATAATACTCACTGGACAGGCAGTGCTCCAGATGGTGAACGAAATGGTCGCTAATCCAATATGCCTAACACTTTGATTTACCAATCTGCCACAGACGTGTCCCCCACAAAAAAAAGCAGCAATGTTTAATCCTGTTACAGACTCTCCTCTGCTGTGTCTGCCTGCCTACCGCGAGTGTGCGCGTGATAGTGGAGCTGGGCTGCATTCAATAACGAGAGGGCTGGCAAAATAAGACAGTTCATCAGACCAATCAACTATTGTACACTCAACAAAGGTTTTAAAAGAGCTGTTGTTACTGAACGTAGCCCTTCTGTACGATCACACTATCCCGTAGTCTGTCCATAGTCACCGTACTTTGTACTTGGATGAGCGCACCGATAACCAGTGGGTGAAGTGAATTGTAAAAGAAGAGATTAATAAAAGAGTAGAGATTAACAAACACTTAATTTTATAGTTTTCTGATTAGTGTTAAATGTGTTTTATTTTTAAATTCTAAAATAAAATAACTTAAAAAATGTAAGTATTGAAATTAAATTTAACTCCTAAAGTTTTGTTTGTCTGGAAATCTGCTGGGTGTGGCTATAGTAAAATATACTTATAGTAAAAACAGTCTGTCTCATTATGTTCAAGTAGGGCATGGTGTAGGCCTTTTACTATTAATTTAGTAGTAGTAGTAGTCGTCGTAGTAGTAATAACAATAATATTATTTACAACAACAATAATACCCTAGAATCCAAAATATCTGTTAGTTCTTGGCTGGTTCTTGTTTTTTTTTTTAATTATTATTATTAAAAATATATGCAAAAATATTCAGCTTCTTTGAGTGTCTGAACTCTCAATACTTCTTGAGAAGAAAAACTGGAATGCATTTACCACACATTTTTACCAGAATGAAAATTGTGGAGTACAATGGAACGCAGGGCAATGGCTTATGTTCTGATTTAGCTCATTGAAAAGAATCAGTGTGGGTAATTTGGTACAGCTCCAGATGATGACAGTTCATCCTCTGCTAGAAAACCCCTTCATCCTTTACATCTGCTTCTCAAACAGTGTTCTTCCTCCATCATATGTTCTCATTTTATTCTATGAAATGCTTCAGTCCGGACCCGAGTCACTGATCTCTCGCTTCCCGTAAGAGCAGGATCTCCAGTGCATCATGTCCTTGGTTCCCAAATGCCATGTAGCAGGAGCTCACCTAGCAAGAACCAACTTCCTGATTACAGTGTTACAAAAGAGTTTATGGGATGTGTAGTTTAGGAAGCTGTAGATTGAAGTCTGTTGTTATGAGACCTACAGAATACAGAAAGAACAAACAGGCAGATAACATTTTTAATAAAAACTAATTGAAAAGTTAAAAAATGATGGCAGTTGGTCATTTTCTTGTGGTGTTGTTTTTTAATAAAAGGTAAGAAAATAAAAAAAGATAGCAGCCATACTTGTTTAAGTTTATCTGTTCATTTATAGACATTGATTCATACTGTTGTAACCCACATGAGGATGGTGTTCATCTGTGACATCCGCTCCAGCTGAACCAGTCTACAGTTCTGTATTGCTCCTTCACAAAAGGATTTAGATGCATAAAAATATCATATATATCACTACAAACTGAGATAAAAGACTAACACAATTATTAATGTAACATTTCCAAAATATCTAAATATATAAAGCCAGTGATATTACAGTTGTATGAGGTAAGCTTGTTTCCTCACCTCTTTTATGAGATAAAAAAAAAAAAAAGATCCTACATGAAGTAAGTAAATAAAACAGACCAAAAAAGTATTTCTTTTTCCAGTGACATGAAATGGTCAACTAACTTGATGAGGTGAATAATTATTTTCAATGTTGAGATATCACAATAGAAAAAGTAGCTTTTCCCCTGACTGAGATGCAAACACAGCTCCTGCTTTAAGTCCATCTTCCGAACAAAAGTTTTGTTCTTCTGTACAAAAAAAGTTCATGCTGTATTTTTCTTCGTGCTAAAGAAAAACACAGTGGTGCTTCCACGGTAGGCTAATTTACACTGAGTCAGGCAGTCTGCTCTGAAGACCTGTCATCATAATCTGTGAATGAAAGAGAGACACACAAAGAAAGAGTGGACGGTGTAAGTGAACACATGCAGCGCACACAAGTGGAGATGATGCCAAACAATGATAGCAACACAGCATGCAGAACAAGCATTCCTACATGCAAGTGATTTTGCAACAAACTGCACTAAATGGGAAAAACAATGAAATGTTTGAAATGTGTGAATGTATAAAACAAAACACCCTATGCAACAGGGAGTAAAGCAACACTTAGATAATTCGGATGGAGGAAAAAAAAAACTGTAAGGGTAGAGTGAATGAAGGAAAAATAAGAGAAAAGGGACAGAAAGATGTGGAAAGTAGACTATCCGAAGGCATGAAAGGGGAGTGAGAAAAGGGAAGGGGAGGAAAGGAAATGAAAGAGAAAAGGCAAGAAATAAGAAGGAAGCAGCAAAAGTAGGGAAAGTGGTGAGAACAAGAACAATATGGCAAGGGAGGAAGCACAGATTAGAGGAAAGGATAAGGAAGAGGACGAAAGCAAAGGCAAGGAATGAGAAGGAAACAAAAAGAAATGAAATGATTTGGACAAAGGAATGTGATTGGATGGCAGAAAATGGAAGGGGAAGGCAGGAACAACATGGAAAGACAAATAAAGTAGATGAGAAGTAAGGAGATAAAAGGACAGGAAAGGAATGAGAAAGAAACAGGAGGAAAGGAAAGGGGAAAAAAGTAAAGAGGAAAACAAAGTAAAAGTAATGACAGGAATGGTGAGGGGGAAAGAGGTAAAGATAGGGTTTATATATATTTATATATCTATCTGTCTTAAGTCAAGGGAAGGAAGGTCAGGAAATGAGGGAGTGATTGAGGAAAGGAAGGAAAGAAGAAGGAAGCAAAGACGGAATGGGGGAAAGAAATGAAGGAAGGAAGGAAAGAAAGTTGATTTCTAGAAAACAATTTCCATTAAAGCGTTATCTGGCTTGTCCATCTGCAATAACACTTAATGACAGTCAAGAGGCAAGGAAAAGCATGTGTGTGTGTGTGTGTGTGCGCGTGCATGTTATACCTGCTTGCTTTAAAGGCTTTAAGCTTCTGGACGAAGAACGTCTCGAGCACCTCTGCACACTGATAGAAGGGCGAGTCGCTGGGGTTGTAGTATCGACAGTTATCGAAGATTCTGGTCATGTCTGCTACGTACTCCGTCAGCTTATTGTAGTGATGCTTCAGCAGGCGCTCCTCCATTGTCGCCAGGTCTGAAAGCAACATGTATTCATCAGGATATACTGTGACTGATATTAAACTTAGATTTTTGACGATTAATTTTAAACAAAAGCGTGAACATAGTATTGATGCAGAAATACTGGGGGTGTGGCTTCGTTCATTCCCACGGTTTTAAAACGCATATTTGTGATGGTTTGTCTGACAAGCAGCCTCGTCAATGCACAGAAATGAGACAACAGTGAAACTCGGGCATTGTAAAACTTTTTCAGGTCAGCTGGGAGAGTTTTTTTGGCTATAAATGAGAAGTCAGAGAAAAATGGGGAATTTTTAAATCTGGTTTTCTAATGCAGCAGTGAAAAACTACAAGTGGATTTTTTCTTACTTAAAAAAATATATATGCAAAACTGCGGTGCATATGATGGTTGTTTCTTTCAACAGAATCTTTTTGCTCATTGTTTTGCTTTTCGTTCAAGGCGTGACTGTGGGTTTAGGCTGCTGTTTTAAGGGAGAGATATTTAGTGAGAAAGAGAGAGCGAGATCGACAACCAACTGAGAGGCAAATCCAAATAAACAGATCACATTCACACCTCACTGCTTTATACTATTCGCTTCTTTTCTCTCTGGCTGTGTTCATTTCTTTCTCCTCATCTGTCTCTCTCTCTTTCTCTCTCTCTCTCAAAACGTCTCGCCGTTTCTTCCTCCACACTTCCTCTTTCTCACTCTCATCAAAGGGAATCTTTAAGGATATCAGGATTAAGGCACAGAGCTCGGGAGTGTTTCTGAAGACGGCACACACATGTTGATGGTCTTTTGCGTGTTGCTGAGTCATTAAGCATCTGTTTGTTGGTCGGTTTGCGCTAGGCGAGTTTGCACAGGTCAATGATCAAGACAGATGGCCTGAGTTTAACTCGTTCAAGATGGAGGCCTTCAGCTGTGACTTAAATAAGAGTGATATTTTCCCCAGCTTAAATAATAATAATAATAATAATAATAATAATGCTAATGTTTTCAGAGTATCTGCAGCGGATTTAAGCCTACTGTGACGGTTTCCTGCACCCAGAAGCAGCCAGAAAAGTGAACCGAATGTTTGGTGTGTGAACTCTGATTAATTAGTTTTGCAGTAAAGTTGCTTAGATAACGCTGCTATTGAGTAAGAAAAGCGTATAGCTACAGGGGACAAACGAACCAAGCCGATTAAATCATTTAGGTCATATTGTATGCTTCCCTTATTTGCTAGTGAAATTATCCAGTAGCTCCAGCATGAACAAAAATTCTTCCTTCCACATACATGAATTATCTGCTGGCTTCTTACCCATAGGCTCCTTTATTACTCCATAATAATCAGGGGCATCTTCGGGGTCCACCGGCTCCAGGAAGGGCCACGCCATTTTGTGAGCCTTGAGACAGATATAGCAAATGAGAACACGAACATAGGTCAGTCCAGTGTATTGGAAGCAGCTGCTTCAACATTGAAGAAAATGAAACCCTTTCCATTCCTCAACAGGAGGGCACAGAAGTAAGAATGAAAGAAGGAAAAAAAAAAAACGAAGAAGGGAGGGATGAAGAAAGAAAGCGAGAAAGAAAGACAACACCCGCCCCTGGGAAGCCTTCCAAAGTTCAGGTTGATCAGATAAAGTGTGCAAGAGAAGAAAACAGTACCAGATTTGTTTTCTTTGACTATCAGGAAGAAAGAAGTGAGAGATAAAGAGGAAGAAAAAGGCAGAGAGTGTGAGAGAGACATGTAGAAGACCTGTAGTGAGCGGAGGAGCCTTCGTAATCCTTCGTAGTCTTTCTCTGTGAGGGGTGTGAGGACGGTCATGGCGTCCTCCGTCGACTGGCACTGAGGGCAGATGTACTCGTCGATGTACGTCGCTTCACTCTGTAGGATCCCCACACAGCGGCCGTGGTACCAGTTCTGACAGCGGTCGCAGCCAATGTAAAACCTGACAACAACCAGAACACTTTAGACCTTCAGGGGAATCTTTTTTTTGTTGTTGTTAATAAAAACCAGATCACAATAATCAGTTTCAGTGATCTCATGAATATTTTAGCACTGAAAGGTAATAACCACATTCTCTGGCTCATTCGGAAAACACGATTGAATTCAAGATTAAGCTGTGGTAATTAATATTAAAGGTCACATATTATACTCCTTTTTAAACAAGTTTGCATAAAACTTTGAAGTTTCCTTTACAATGCGTTTGTTAATGTAACAGATTGCTGTTTCTGCAATGACTGATTTTCTCTCTCTTTCACTCCTTTTCCAAACACGCCGTTTTAGTGTCTGTGGCTTTCAATGCACTGCCAATCAAAATGCAAAGCCTGGAAACATCCATGTTTGGGATCTTATCAAGGATTTTGCCACCTGTTTTCATGCATTTCTGATGAATAAAACAAGAGAGAAAATATATACACAAGTGTTAATGATGGCATCCTCGATGTTTTGCGACAATAAATGCAATTAAGAGCTGAAGAAGGGTAACCCAAGAGCTGAAAATTGCTATGTTAAGATTTAGATGTTAGCCGCTAACTGCTAACCTAGCCAGGTTAATTTTTAGAAGTTACCCTCAGAATTAGAAGTTACAAGTTTGTTAGTTTAAACCCTGAACAATACACAGATGGAAAAAGGGAGAACAAGAAGGAATTATTATTTTTTCTTCTTTTTTCCGTTTTTTTTTTAGTTCACGACCCATATGCAAGTCGAAAAATCATCATAAGTTTACATTCTGATGATTGTCAAAGCCATCTGTGTCCAGGAGCCATGGAAGCAAAACAATGGGTGGGAGAGATGACTGGTCAATGTTGTTGTGATTGACAATTACAGTGTCTGTGAGCTTGTGTCTGCAGAAGAGAGTACAGAAAGTTTCTGAGCATGCTGCTAGTTTTAGGACTTGCTGGTTTAAGACTAGGAGTCTGATCATGGGTGCACAACTCCAAAATGGAGAAGTCATGTTTGATTATCTCCCTGTTCTGTTCCTTGGTCTTGAGTGACTATACAAACATTTTCAACAAAAAACAGGGCTTTCACAGGGCTCCTCTGGGCTTTCCTTACAGATACACACAATCACGCACACTTACTGAGCTTCATCATACGGAGTTCTGCAGATGCAGTAGAGCTCCTCTGTGGTTCCCTCCTGTGCCTGTTTACACTCTGCGCAAATGTAGTCGTCCATCTTCTTCGCCTCTTTCTCCGTGATGCCCACGCAGTCACCGTGGTACCAGTTTGTGCACAAATCACAGCCTATATAAAACCTACAACAACAGAAGGTGAGATTACATCATCGGTGCAATTCTTTAGGCAGGTAAATAATGCTAAACTAGACTATACAGTCATGTGTAACTTCTTAGGTAAATTAACGTTGACGTTCCAGGGCAAAACCAAAAAAGCTTCAGGCACCAAATGCATCTTGACTGATTGAGTACATTTGGTGTGAGGGGATTTTTCTTGCCAAACAATTTCTCAGTCTTACTTGGTCTCGTCGTACGGCGTCTTGCAGATGCAGTACAGATTTGTGTCCTTGTTGGTTTCTCTTGAGGTAGTTGTGATCATCTTTTTCTTCTTTGATTTGTCCGCGTTCTCGTCCTCATACTTGCGCTTGTAAGCTGATGGCGACGTTGTGCTCGTGACCTGGGCAGGAGCGGCGGCAGCAGCTTTGGCTCGTTCTCTTTCCTGACAGATTTTCTCCAAATCTTGCCTCAACTCCTCCTGTAGAAACAAAAAATATAGACGTCAATTTAGACTTTTAGACAGACAGGCAGTGAATCTTGCTACGGCAAACTCGTATCACTTGCATGCTTACCTGCACCTCCAGTTGCAGCTGTCTGTCCAGCATCGCTCTCTTCTTCAGGATCTCAGCTTTGAGCTGCTCTTTGTGTTTAAAGAGCAAGGCTGAGAGCTTGACAGCCATCTGCTTGCTGCGTTTTTGCTCAACCGTCTCCTCTCGTTTCCGCTTCCGCGCTGCCTGCCGCTCGTCCTTGTCGATTTTGTCCAGGATGAACTTCATCACCTGGTTACACACGATCATCCTGCAACACCAGTTTTAAATCCGGGCTCAATTTTTGCATGTATGTGGATGGAGATTATGTTGTATATAAAAATATATTAGGTAGATAATAACCTGCTTCATACCTCACCGTATCAAACTAATGAACTGATCTAGCAGAAAATGTACCCAAATTTCTTTTTATCGAAATTGTATTTGATTAGTATAGACAAGTTTGGTGTCTGGTGATAGCACAGGGTTTTGGAGATTCCAAAATAAACAGAGTACAAATAAGATGATAAAAAAAAAGCCTCCTGAATTCTTCTACGCTGGATCTGGGAGAATTTTTATCTAATCTCTGATTAAATTCATGTTTGGAAATGATCATAAAAGGCAACGCGATGCAAACAAAATGCGTAAGCATGTAATTTAGTTGACTTATGTTTGTCCTGAACTTTTAGTACCTTTCAAGTTTATGATCTTAGTTGATTATAACGCACTCAGATACTCTCCCGAAGCCATTAGTCTAAAGGTTGTCTCTACAAATGCATGCTTTAGTCCTTTGCAAAGACACAGGTCAGATGGCAATGCTCACATAGCCAAAAGTGAAACAAATTCTTAGGAACTGATTGAAACCAGGCATCAAACGATCAAAGGAAGGTCTAGGCAGGTCTGGAAAGCAGAAAGAGTCATCATGAGGTGTGCATACCTCGCTAATGTCCACTTACTATTAAACCATGCTACATTTTTTAGCCATTATTACAACTCATGGACTTCTCAGGCAGAGAGCACGTGTGTCCGCTAGTTGGGCGTTGTTGTTATTTCATGTCAGGAATATGTTAGGGTGGGTGGGGAGGCGGGTTGTGACAAATACTCTTCAATTGGCTCTCACAGCTCTCATAACACTGGCCGCATGTGGGAAAAGGAAGGGGGCAGAGATGGAGGGATCACCAGCTGTGGAGGTCAAAGGCCAATCGTAATTCCCAGACTCAACACGACACACAGTATGAAGTGCAGAGAGATGCAGGGACAGATAGATAGAGTCAGAGACTCAAGTTTCCAAAATCTTCCTTCTTGGATTTTTGAGTGAAATTTAGATTTTGCTCATAGAAAAACAAAAGGAACGATTAGAGAACTTTAAATATCGATATGAAGAGAGCGCTATCTGCCCTCTTCTACGTCCATTAGCTCACAGATACCCACAATTGGTTCAAAAAACACTTTTTTTTGCATGAAAACGCATTGTGCTTCCCAGGCTTGCCAGATCATGCAGACAAAGCCCCCCTATGCAATGCTGAAAGCCTGCCTACTCCCATACAAACCAGAAACAACACAAACTAGCCCAATTACATAGACAGTAGCGTTAGTACCCGTCATGGATGGTTAAAGAGTTTGTAGAAATAGTTAAAAGGTTAAAGCTAAAAATAAGCGTATCAGCATCTGACATAACTGCTCATAACTACTCAACATTTTGATTTGATTTATGCCGCAAAGTGCAGTTTTCATAGAGTACGTTTCATTTTTGGAGTAAGCCATGCTCTGTCTCGCTTTTTTGTGTTTGGTGAGGTTTGTAGAATTTTGTAAATAACTTGCTGTCGTTTCTGTGTCTTCCGTATACTCTGTGTATAAACAGTAAACTACCGCTTTGATTGGCTCTGCTGAGTGATGCATGTAGTCATGCCCACCTCAAGGGAAAAGCGCTTAATTGACTGTCTCTGTTGAGTGACGCATATGGGCACGGCCACCTCGAGGGAAACTCAACATGACAGACATACACACATACAGACTGAAATTTTCTGAGACACGTTTCTGGTCATCCAATGTATGAAACAAAGATATTATTGAAAGTACATTTGTCTGACCAATGTACAGACAAAAAA
>JAQMYK010000036.1:30152462-30163731 GCA_030014345.1 Clarias buthupogon
CAGCATGCAGTCTATACACAACCAAAAGCAAAAATTTGAAAAGCACATTTTCAGCAGGGAGGGGAAAAAATACATGTATATATTATTATTTGTGAGTGGGTGTATAACTTGTACCGCTCTGCAAACGCTCGGATTTCCCACAAGTGGAGATCATCTTCAGGCACCCATGTTTCAATGATTATTGGGCCATCCTGCTTGCCAGGCTCGGGGCGTTTGGGCCGCAGAGCACTGGACCGCAGGCCTTTCCTTTGTGGCGTGCATGTCTCAGCTGAAGATGGAAGCAGACAAAACTTCAGATTCATGTTGTTCAATATTTGACTGGTAATAACCCCCACAGACCCTAAACTTTTAACGGTATTTAACTAATGATCAGCATATGCCCACTTTAAAGTAACCAGCAATTTTGCGTTTATGCAAAACTGTGTGTTGTCTAGGACTGCAGCCAGTTATGGATGGTTTTGACAGGAAAAATGGCAGGCAACAAATCAATGTGTTATGAATAACGGTGTGAAACGCACTACTGTACATCACTTCTTGACACAAAGTTACTGTATTTAAATGAATTAATCATTAATTTTGGATCAAAATTTTCTTCACATACACTATATTTATAATATATTTAGACATAATATATCATGGAGCATTAACATACACATTTTGAGGGAAGTCAAAGACTGATATTAACTTGTTAAGTAAGTAGTAAAATAAAGGACTTCTAAAATATACGTCAAACATGAACAAAGGAATTAAACAAAAACAATTTAAATTATTTGATGATGATCTTGAAGCTGTTTGAATCAATTCTGAAATCCAATCAGTTCTTTTGCTGCCTACGATATTAGGAAACCCATACAAAGACATTCAACGACTTGTTTTTGAGATACCAATAGTACAATAATTATTTACTTATCAAATTGTTACTTAAGTAAGGCTAGAGCTGTAGTAATATCATTTGACTGAAATGCTAGAAGGAAAGAAGAAACTACTATGTCATCCTAAATATATCACCTTTTTGGTATTTAGAAATTTTAAAATATTAACCCAACCAGAAAAAGTGCAGTCCTAGTGTTGTGCACCATATTCCTTATAATTTTATACATTTCCTTTTGAATCTTACCATTGCCTTTAAACAAAATCAATAAAAATAAAATTTCTTACATTTTATAGTTACTTCTCATACTTTAAAGCTGTAACAAGAAAAACCTCCCACTGATGTTTGTTTAAAACCAACCAAAACAAAGAAAAAAAAATGTACTCATAACCAATGTTATAAAAAGGTACTCTCTCACCTCTAGGCATTTCAGGGACCCCTAGAGGACAGATGATCTTCCGTATGCAGTATTCTGACCGGATACCGTAAGGACCAACGTCTCTGCGCTTGATGATCTCTGTGGTGGTGATCTCGGTCTCAGACGTTTCTGCATCACACAAACACAGGTTGTGCATGTGTAATGTAATATATAGCAAATGCAGGTGAAAATAACCTGAAAAGTTTCCTTTCAATTAAATTCCAATTCAATTTTAATTGTATAGAGATTTTAACATTTGTTGTTGTCGCAAAGCAGCATTACAGAATCAAAAGAGAATTATGGAAATAAGTATGAAAGGTGTAAGGAAATATATATGAATCAAAATGAGGAAAATCAAAAAAAGGCTTCATTTTTCTAGGGAGCTTAAAAGCTTAAAACTAAAAAAGTTGTGTGTTCTGATGAGTCCTGACTGATCCTATTCCAGAGCGATTGGTGCTTCAGGGTAAGAAGGAAAGTGCATGAAACGAGGCAGGTTTATGATCTGGGGTTGCTTCAGTTGGTCAGGTCTAGGGCTCAGCAACGTTATGTGGCAACAAATTGAAGTCAGCTGATGACCTGAATGTACTGAATGACCAGGTTATCTCATTAATAAAGTTTTTTTCTTCCCTGATAGCACAGGCATATTCCACGACTCAAATCGTGAAGTGGCTCTGGGAGAATAAGGAATTATTTTCACACATGAACTGGCCCCCACATTGTATGCGATAATCAAGGCTAAAAGATATGACATTTTTTGGCCAGGTAGTGTATAAGCCTAACTATTTACCTAGTTAAGTGCTTTAATAGATATTATGGGAAATTACCATGTACAACAATACTCAAATGTAGCTTCCATCTTTGTTTTCTCATACAACAGTGGTTACCTGTGCGTGTCGTGCCAGCATTAGATGACGGTTTTACAGCCATGTCGTCCCACCGAAGGCACGCCCAAAGAAGCCGCAACATCAGACTCACTCCGGCTAACGAATTTACAGTCTGGAGACGATACCTAAGCCCAAAAAACAACAACCATTTCCACCAACTGTTATCAGAAATCCAGACAAATTACATACTAAAGTTTACTTTAAACTTTGTTGCAGCAGTTGGCTACAGACTTAATCATTCATGAGCAAGTCTGATTATAGGTATAGACAATACAATATGGCATGAATCTTGTATTTTTAGTTACGAACATGTATATTCAGTACATTAATAGTTGCTCTGCACAATGATAAAGGACATGCCCACTCACCTCCAGGTGATGCTGAATGTGGGTCTGGGAGACGGGTACGGCCAGATGTCTTGGACTGGTTTGGCATTGTAGTTGAAAACTGACACCTCCCTAAAGCCACCCTTGCGGGCCATCTTCTTGAGCTCTTCACTGGGAAGAACGAAGATGCTCTTCTTGCAACTCTTGGTGGAAAATTTGCGATACGACGGAAGTGCTGCTTCAGATCGCACTTTCTTGGTGCGAGAAAAGTGAATGAGCTGAACCCGTTCTCTTGTGGACTTCACTCGTGTTACTGACTTGGAGACTCCCAAGGACAAGGTTTCTGTTGATGAAGGTGTCGTGCAGGTTTTTGTTTCCTGCGTCACAGTGGTTTTGGTTGTGGTAGTTAGGGTGGAAACGGTGTTGCTCTGAGTCACTGTACTACTGCTTATCGTCTGAGACTCGGTGGTGGCCGTTACGGTGGTAGTAACTTGCATGACCGCCTCTGTTGTGGGAGAACCGCTGGTGCAGTTGCTCTCTACAAAATCATTGCTGAGGCTTGATTCTTCCGCTGACAGCACTGGGGAGGGAACGATTGTCCTCTGAGACACTTTGTCATCCCCGTCTAACCCAGCTTCAATGCTGTTGTGTTCTTTGCTATCCAGTGCAGGCTCTGATTTGGGAATGGTTGGAGAAGACAGTGCCAGATCCTCCACGGTGACACCGAGACGGGGCACCTTCTGTGGGGGAAGGTATTCTGGGTTTCCCCCTGCTATGTTGGTGCTGCTGATTCCATTCACTAAAGGCTTCAGAGGATCCTTGAGCGACAGAACCTTCTTATCATCCTCCATCATCTTGTCGTTCACCTTGTTCACCACACTATTGGTCAGATTGTCCTTGGTACCTAGATCCTTAACATGCTGTCCATTCATTTGCAAGACAACAGGACCATTTCCTTTGCTCTCCTGTTCCTGGGAGCCATCCCTATTCTCGCCCAACAACGCCACATTATTCACCTGGTTTACTGTGCTAACTAATCTTTGCTCACTGCTGCCACCGGTGGACTGGAGAACAGTACCGTTTTCACTCTGACTTGTGTTATGATTATTAACACATTGCTTAGGAATGTCCCCTGAGATAAGTGGCACCGTCTTTTTAGCAGTAGACTGGCACAGACCGGATGTGGGACCACCTTCACCAGGTTTTACTTGCCCAATGCACCCATCGGTTGACCCATTTATCCCAGAACTCTCTAATGATGAATCGGAGACCGAATCCTTGGCTGAATCCAGCGTGACTGCAATTTCCTTCTTGACCTCCGATTTAACCTCAGGCTGTATGCATGCTACTGCTCCATGTGGCTCCATTTTGAACTTGAGCCTCTGGATCACAACCTTAGGATTGCCACTAATAGCTGACTTCTTCTGTCGTTCCTCGATGGCCTGTTGCTTGACCCGGTGCTCAAGCAGCTCATCAAGCTTGCCGGAATTGACCTTTTTCTTATACGCTGTGCGAAGCAAGAAGCCCTCACTCACGTTGACCACATCACTGAAGAAAGGTTTTGGGACCAGATGAGTATGGGGTACTTCCGCTTCAATATCCATCCGTTCTTCCTTCATATCATCAATCTTTCTTTCATTCTCCTCTTCTTCTGCCCTGTTGCTCTTCTGCATTTCAGGACTCTTTGCAACGTTAGTGTCTGCAGGAATTTTTACACTTTTGCCAGCTTATCACAAAAAAATAGAAGAAACATTTATAAAAACTTGATATCTCATTTGATCAGTAAGTAAAAATAACAAAATAAAGGAAATCAATTAAAGGGTAATGAACTAAAGGTAAACAGAACAATGAAATCAAATACTTATTCTCGGCTGCCAAGACACATAAATTGAAAACAGATTGCACTAGTTATCAAACAGCGCCAGAACTACCTTCTATCTGTTGCCGGTAGTTTGCGTTAGTGTTCCCGGGAAGTCGTGGAACAAAGCGATGGACGCGAGTCTTACTGATCCAGCACCAGCCTCCGTAACCAGTCACCCTGTACTCCTCTCCTTTCTGTTTCCAAACCTTCACACCGAACAGACATACAACAAAATTGTCCTATCACAACTTTATTCTACTTGGTATTTATTTTGTTTCCTGCCTTGTTAATCATGTTCTGCTGACTCAGTGAACAAATCTTTTCACCTGATGTTTAATACGGAAGGTATATTTGACCCAAGTGGCCTGCTGCATGGTCTCCTCTTCCTCCTGCTTCTTTTCCCTCTTCCTCACCTTCTCCTTCTCCTCCCGCTCGAAGGATGTCACACGGTGCAGCCTGAACCACACACACACACATTCAATTGAACTCAGCCCACCAACCCACTTTTTCTCACAAACACACACCCTCACAGTTTGATGAAAGAGCCACTAGAGTGACTCCTGGGTTTGCTCTGGAACATGGCCAGTTTCAACACTACTTTAAAGAGCTCATGGTGGGTCTGCAGAGGAAAACATGCGGGCTCGTGGAGCCGTTAACCTAGGGGCCGATGGATTAGGGCCGGAAACGTGTGTGCTCTGAGCGTGGCTTTAAGTGGGTTGTGCTCGGGAACAAGCACTCTGTTTAAATATTGGTTTACTGGCCCTTTGATGCTGGGCAAACATCCTTACGTGACTCGCGTGCGGCACGAGCGACTCTGAGGAAGAATTCTGGAGAAATGTGATTAAACGGCGTTCTGCTTCGTTTGATTTCAAGCAGCCGCAGAAAGCAAATAAGAGAAACCCAAACACACTGGAAACACCTAACGAGTCAGCAGCAAAAGTCAATCGCGAACAGCTAGACGTTTTGTAGGGTCTTTTTGCTTTCATCTACCACATAAAGTCTTTAACTGGGCCTGAACTCTGAGGGTTTTGTAATATTGAGTTGCAACTGATTAAATGCTGTTGGCATGGAATAATTAAATTCAGTAATTGCAATAAACAGGCTACACCATAAACTCATTCACACCTTGAATGGGACCTCATTAGATTGAAATATTAAACTAGCTAATCTACAACTAAACACTACGCCAAGTTGAATCAGAACATAAAAACTGCTATTTGCTAACCCTACATCTAAACATCTGCGCTACAGTTCCAGGACTTCTTAGTTCCTGCTGCCGAGTAAGCACTTTTCTAGAGACTCTAGAAACATTGAGGTGGATCTTGTCACACACTGTTTGAATGATGTACCATCTCACATGCAATTTTAATATTCTTTGTTAAGCTAAGGTTGTTTTAGTTTGTCTGCACGAGCTTCTAAATGCAACTTCAAACCGCTGCGTGTTCCAGATATGACATCACTGCTTGCATCATAAGCCACAGTTTGATTTTAAGGGCCACAGTTTGCACACAGAGGAAGTTTTGTTGCTTTGCAAAATAAACCAACACTGCAACCACAACAATTTTCCCTCCTACGTTTGTGTCTCTTTCACTATTTTTTACTTACTTTTGGGTGATATTTGTTTTACAGGGTTTAAAATAGTAGCCAAAGGTTTGTGTGTTGCTGTCATTTTGTTGTGAGCTATAATGGGAGGATGTGCATGTGTGTTTTATGTACCCGGCACAATCGTTTAACTCTAAGTGGACCCAGACAAATAATCGGTGATTGCTCTTCTGACGTTTGTTGGACTGATGTAAAAATGCCCTTATAACGGTTTGTGTGCGAATCTATAATCTAGTGCACTTGCTTTCCAATACATCAAAAGGTGAATTTGTTTTTGAACAATTTAAAGATATTTTACGTTTCTGGACGTTTCCGTAGTGCATGGAAGCACCAGGAGTGTGTGCCTTACCGTGTATGTCCTAGTGAGTCCTTCCAAATAGGCAGCATGGCCACTGGTTTGATGGCACACTCAAGGATAGCTAAGGCCAAAGCGAACTCCCGCGCCTTGCTGCATATCTGCACGGCCTTGCTCCAGTTTGCCCTGAGAGAACACAGACACACACAGCAATCTCCTGAAACTGGGAACCAAACAGCAAATCATTTTCACCTCACTCAATTCATTGCTACAGAAAGCCATATAATGCAAAGATGACAAATTAGGGATACTTTTATACAGTGAGTGCACATAATTTTGCAATATTTACAGGACCCCAAACTGGCCTTGCTTTCTACATCACTATAACTGGATGTGGTACCTATGGGAGTCCCAGTTGGGGTGCAGAAATGGTGCTGGGATGTTGTTCTCCAGCTGGATAATCGTGAGCCTGAGCGTGCAGGTGGTGAGCACCCTAGAGCCATAAATCGAGCCGTTCCACTTGAAGTCTCCAGCAGGTGTTAGGCAGAACTTGTGCGAGAGATGTCTGCGTTTGTCGTGGTCCTCGCGGTGCTGGTGCTTGTTGAGAGCCAGAGTATTGGTGCTATACTGGTTCTGGTAGACACGGTACTTGCCTTCCTGACCCAGACAGAAATAGGTGCTCGAGGACCCCTTCATGACCGGGTCTTTGGTGTTGCGCATGTTGAGACGGGCCACTTCTGCTTGCTGGGCTGCCATTAGTACCTGAAGAACAGATAAAAGTGTATTCGGCAAACTTACCGGAACCATGTGGTTCAGTTTTAGAGCTTGCAAGCATCACTGTTAACTCCATTAATTCACAAAAGAACAACTGACTAACACATAATAATTGCAACAACCATAAATGCTCACATCTCTTCCATCCTTGAACAGTCGATAAGACTCTTGGAGCGCTGCTGCCACCTGCTGGCTCTTCTGCTGACTCAGTTTGCTGTCTGGGTTGCGCAGGCGTGTCACCATGCGTGTGGCTGCACGCAGTCCTATCGGCGTCTCATTGCTGCCTTTCTCCTTCCCTTCACCTAAAGCACACACAGAGACGGAACAATGAGTGCAAAATAAACGACACAAGTCCAGAAGGAGTGACGACTGACGTTACAATTTTATTAAACATACTCAGATCAATGCTTGTTTACAGTTTGTGCTAGAATGATTGTTACTACATTTGAGCAATGCGCTTTCTTACTCTTCTCATCCTTAATGGAGATGCAAGATTTCTCTGCAGCATCCAGGTTGTCTCCTCCTTTAAGACTGCCCCTACTATTCTCATCAGTGGTTTGTGGGGACAGGGGCGCTTCCAAAACGTTGGCACCTGAATTTGAGGATGTATCTGAAGAAGAAAAGATTTTAAAAGATTGCTGTTGGAGTATTAAAAAGCAAGACTAAAACAGAGGGCCAAAAAAAGAAAGAGCAGGAGAGAGGCAGGGAGTAAGAGAGAGGAAATTACAGCTACACAGATATTTAAAGCCATATTATTAACATTATGTGACAAATAGCAAAGGTTATTCTTTCACTCTTGAACCAGAAAAAAAGGAGACACACACTCTTTCTGTATTGTTTGAACTCAAACGCACGACACAACAATATGCCCTGAATCATGCTTGCAGTTTTGCAGGAAGCGACAAGCAAAAGACCGCCGAAAACAGCAAGCAAATAATTTAAAGCACAAGAGCGTGTAAATACATGAAAAGATGCAGAAGACCAAGAGGATAACCCAAGTGCAATAAAAGAGCACAAGCAGCTAGAGCGGGTCTTTCCAGCGGTGTACCTGCCGTCTCGGGCGGCTCCTCCAGACCGCTTCCTTTCTGGGACTCACTGGGCTCGACTGGCCCATCAGAAGACACGGGCAGCTGGGGGACAGCGGACGGAGAAGCCCCCGTGGACACTGAATCACAGGACGCCTCAGTTACACAGGAACACATTGATGTGTCGAGCAGTTTCTTATAAAATTCTGAACAAAGTCTAAGCCACTCCAAAGCAGGAGGGCAAATTTATGAGCCATTTCAGAGCACCAAAAAACAAAATTCAACTTTCTCCAACAATCAACATATTTCAACATTTTCTAATAATCTTCTTTCTCTTTTCAATCAGTCTTTAACTGCAGAACAATTGTTTGTCATTAAACACACATTTTTAAACGGCAACTTTAAAAAGAAAAGGTTTAAGAGAATTGAAATGCACTTATTACTACCTGCACAGTTTTCCTCCTCAGCGTCTTGTTGGGCCTTTAGTGATGCGTCTTCAGAGAGCTCGGAATCCACGGAGAACGGCTCCTCCTGCGATTCCTCCCTTTTGGATTTCTGCACCTCCTCTGCAGCCTTCTTCTTCACCTGCTCCATTTCCTGCTCCTGCTTGGCTCTCACACGATCCAGGATCTCCTCTGAGAGAAAGACAGAAAGAGTACATGAGAGAGAGAGAGGAACTGATCTGGTTTAACCCAGTACACATTCAAAAAGTCTGTATATCCTCAATTAATTCAGTTAACTGGAATTGGAATTAACAGTTTAATGCAGAGTTGAGGCGTGCAACTCGACACACTTGACGCCTGTTCTGGATGTGTTTTATGCTTCCGTGACAGCTGATAAAGATCTGAAAAGACTTTCTAAGGACAGAGATAAGATCGCACCCACATCGAAACATGCTGAAAATAACCGCATTTTGTTTCTCACTTGAACGGATTATCTAAAAGTAAAGATAGAAGACATACAGCAAAATAATGACAATCATAATATCTTTTTTATGCTATAAATCAATGTTTTCCCCTTTTTAAAAAAAAACTTTTTTTTTTTGGATCTTTCCCCGATTTTCTCTAGACCTCCGGCTGTGACAGGTTACAGCATCACCCGGGAACCGAACCAGCGATCTCTGGATGACAGGGCGAGCACTTTACCACTGCGCCACTCTGAGGCGTTTTCCCCTTTTTTATATTAGAAGCCTATTTACAGACAGCAGGCAGATGGCTAAATTGCTAAAAGCGCTATACAAATTGAATTGAATTGAATTGAATTAAATTATTACCAATTTTCAGTTCCTTCTGCGAGTCGTGCTAACAGAAAACAGCGTCAGCTAACTAAGAAACTTAGAAACCAGTCAAGGCATCCATAAAACCTCATGGCAGTCATGGAAGCCAATACCTTTATAGTGAAATGTGATACCTTGTGTACTCAGAATGACCAATGCAGTGCAACACATGGCATGATCAAAAAATTTGTTATATCATATAAATTTTCTTAGAAGATTTATTGAAATGTTGGCTGCTCTCTCAGCTCTTAGCCACTGTATCCAACGCACTGTGAGGTAGAGACCTAATCCAACGTGAGGAGAAGCTCATTCCCGCACATCATCACAAGCTTAATGAGCTAAACAACAAATTCAGGGGCGTGTTCTCCATCAAACCAGGGTTTACACGCCTCATCCATCATGAAATGATGTGTGATCGTACAGCAGCGACTAGAAGCCTGCTGTAATGCCATCAAAGCAGAGATGGCCCAAATGCAGTCCATCAGTCCCATCATGGTGGTCTCCGAAGGGACAATCTGGTGCACACCGATGTGTCTGGAACAGGTCTGGGAGCCGTGATGTCCCAAGATTTCAACAGTGAGGAACACCCTCACCCTCTCTAACATCAATCTGTGGCACAGTACGGAAATGCAGATGGAATCTCCCTTTGGGGGGGGGTGATTAATGTCACCAGAGAAAATTGAGAGAAAGTGAAACCAAGGAGTTCAGCACCATGGCCAACGCTTCAACATGCGCATGCAGGGCGGGGCCACAAATTCTGGCACATCTGGCACCTTATTTCAACTAACTGTCCCTCATCTGTTGCTTTACCTTATAGTGCTGCAAGACAAACAGTCTTGAGAGATATAGCGTTTTTCTATTCGATTCGATTGTGATTTCAAGAAGTGAATGTCATTGTACCAAGAGAGGAAAATGCACTGGTTCGATTACAGTTAACTAACCGCATGCATGACCTAGAGCTGATACTTACCATTAACTACAGACAGGTAAGACTTGTTGTTGCCTCTGGCTTTGTTAGTGAGCTCCTCTGTCATGTCCATGTGTGAGTGGATCTCGTCCCGTAGCTCCTCCAGTGTGGCACACAGCTGTTTCTCCCAGTAAGACTTATCCAGCACTTCTAACAGCCCTGCCAGCTGCACCTTGGTACTGTAATACCAGATGGTCTTGTTCTCATGCTCGCCGTCCTCCTCGCTGAAAAAGGGCACCAAACGATTAATTTTACATTAATTTCTTTACTATGAATAAGTCTGTAAATAGCAGAGTAGTATTTTAAATAATCAACAGATTCATTACCAATATCCCCGAATTCTAGAAAGACTTGTGTCCCTGTCAGGTTATAGAATACAAGTTCTTCACATGTCTTTCTACACTATAAAACAATGCCGAAGGCATCCAAAATATGCAACAATCTCATTTGAACAGTTGATATTGAGATGTTTCTGCTACTTATGCTCTATAAAGCCTTCATAACGACACTAATCTAGGATGCAGTTAGTTAATTGGTGATTTTTGAGGCTCTAAAATAAACTGGGATGTTCTTTATGAGAGCCAGTTTCAACCTGGTGCTTGATGAGTTTTGCAAATGCACTTGACAATACTGTTGTTGCAAGAAATATTCCAGAACAGCTGACCCTCATGGCTTCAAATAACTGATTGTTGTTGTATCTAATGCCATATGTGATATTTCATAGTTTGGGAAAGAAAAAGAAAAAAAACTAATATAATAATAATAACCAGTATTATTCTAGAATGTAGAAAATAAATCCAAACTTTTGTCCAGAATTTTGACTGGTGTGTCCAAACTTTTTATATACCAAGTACAGTGTAACCTTGGAATACGATCATAATTTGTACCTGGAGGTGGCTCGTATTCCAAAACACTCGTAAACCAAATCGAATTTTCCCATAAGAAATAATGGAAATTCAAATTATTTGTT
>JAQMYK010000036.1:30180974-30196049 GCA_030014345.1 Clarias buthupogon
TTCTCTTCCACTGGTTGATTTGAGATGGAATCACCCATATGGAAATTCACATTTCGGTCTCAATCTGACCATGAGTTAATGTAGAGCCATATTAAAGCTATAGTGTTTTCTTCATCATAACAATAAACAAGTCCAAGAAGGAGTTGTATACTATGTCTCTTACAGTCCTGCGTGTGGACAAACTCCGGGTCTTCAATTGCGTATGTGTCTGCGTCGTGCTGCCATGAAGCAGATCATTCCAGGATGGCACAACCGCTAGACCCTTGCTCTCTAGATTAAGGAAAATAAAAATAAGCTTACTGATACATATTCACAATATCCTTCTTAATATTTGTCACATAGTACATCATAAATATACCATTAGTAATAGTTATCAGACTATGGCAGTAGCAATATATTTTAAAATTAGTTCGACTCGTACATTTCAACATTTCAACTACTCCTGCTGTATAACACAGCTGTCGATGCAGACACACAGTAGACACAGTACATCAGTGTGCCAAGTGGGAGTTACTACTATTACTACCGTTAGCGCTGGTCTGTCTCAGCTTCCCGATGGCATTGGCCAGAGAGGACTTCTCACACTCAAAGGGAATCACAGAGAGGGTTTTCCCATGACACACAAACAGCTTGCTGGAGTAACACCACATCTGCATAGACAAGACAGAAAACACACAAGTCATCTTACAACATCAGCAATGACACAGCACCTCAGAATTAACATTTTCAGTATTGGGTATTTAACCTAGTTAGCTAGTTCATAGAATATTCAATGTCCATAACAATACATTTAAAACCATAAAAGAGGAAGCATTTAATGAAACATTTAGTTAGCATGCATGAAAATGAACAACTAAAAAATGTGCAAACTGACAAACGGTGTTCAAGTCAAATTGCGACTTTTGATTTGGCAAAATTCAGATACCAGAGGAGGAAAAAAAAATCCCTTTAAGTCTCTATATAACCCCCTGCTGCACTACCAGTCTTTCATCACTAGTGCTTGAATATCGAGTTTCCTGAGTATGCCAAAGCCATGATCGGACTGCCTGCTTCACGTCTAAATTGGTGGCTTTCCGGGAACTCCTTTAATGAGGAAAAACATTTGGAAATGGCTTGGAGTGAGGTAAGGACCCATATGGGAATCTGGCAATAACTTCCAGCTGAGTTCCTGTAATGTGCAAGTGGTGTTTATAAATGATTGAATGTACAGTTGTGCATATTCTGCAAGTTCTGTTAATTTTCAAGGAATCCACTCGCTGAATGTCTATGGGACATTCAGCAACTGCAGCGAGCTGTGAGCCACCTTGTCTGGGATCGGCCTTAAAATATGTGCGCCATTCAAATGTTTTATATTCAAGACTCTCACCACTGAGAGCCTGAAGTCTCCTGTAAAAATCAGTTTTAATGCCTTCATTCACAAGAAAATGCATCACAAGTCCTGGTTTGACTTGAACACCCAACATATATACATATTTCATATTATCTAGATTATTTCATTCTATTAGTTATATGTACATGTATACATAACAGGTGTGTCTGACCTGGCCATATATTTTGCCTGGAAGTTCTTTGGCAGCCTGCAGTGTCTGAAAGTGTGTATTCCAGAGACACAGGAAATCTACAAGAGACAACCAGTTAAAAAATCAAACTAGAACAAATTCAAAAACCCTATGTATTAGACTACTTGTATTAGACTACTTACTCAAAACGTGGATTACCCACCCCCCCCCCCCCCCCCAAAAAAAAAACCCTCTTCCCAGTTGTGTTTGATTGATGGCACTTAGTTAGTAACCTAGTAACCCAGTGTAAGTATCTATATCCAGTGATGTAAACTTCAAAGCACTTTTTGTAAGTCGCTCTGGATAACAGCGTCTGCCAAATGCCTAAATGCAAATGTAAGCGTATGCATGTGTGAGTAAGGTACCTTTCCCAGTTCTGGCTGAGGGATGCGGTACTCCCAGCACAGCCAGGTGAGCCTGGTCAAGAGGGAGGAGCGAGGCACAGCTCAGCTCATCATCTCCAGCGGGCAGCTGTAAGAGCAGAGAGCGTGGCAGAGGGTGGATTTCTTCATCCGGCGCAGAAACCACAGGCTGAGCCACCAGGATGCTCTCAAACACACCACCGCTACGTACTAGAGAAGAAGAAGAAGAAGAAGAAGAAGAAGAAAAAAAAAGGACTGGTCAGGACTGAAGTATTTCTGAATCATGCTTTTAATTTAACCTGAATTATCCTAATATTAGAATATTTCTACTCAAATGATTAAAACCCCATTTCTATCGACTCCATCTGAAGTCAGTCCATGGAATTTTTTTAACCCTAAAATCACTATTCAGAGGACAGAGTCACACTGAACAATAAGTCCTGACATGAAGACAGGTGGAAGCGTACACAGGTAAAGCAGGTGTATGTTTCCATCTCTGTAGGTGGCGGTGTAGCTGAGGGGAGCTGATTCTCCAGGCTCCATCTCCAACCTGTGCTTCGATAGTGTGTTAGGATTGAACCTCTGGACATACAGGAACTGTTCTCCTTTCTGAAACACAACACAGCAAATCTTACAACTCTCACCAAACGCTATCGTCAACTCTGCTGGTGATTAATTACTGAAGGCATTAGTTATTGAAGGCAAAGACAGACCATATAAAAGAGCCACGATAATCAACAGCGTACACGACTCATACTGGGTATGAATTAATTTGGTGAAATATAGTTGAGCAAGTGTGTGTGTTGTACCTGCTCTGTGCTGAAAAGAAGGATGAGTCGCTGGTTCGCCCGCACTGCAGTACTCCACCTGCAGAAAAAAACGAGGATATTTCACTTAAAGCAAGTACCTCTACAAGGCTTTTTGAGCATGGAGTGTGAGGGATGCAACCCTCAAATCTGACAACCCTGAACAAGCACCTTTAACTTTCAATTCTAAAGTGTGAAATTATTGCTTTTTGGCCATTTCCAATTATACAGCTCTGTTGAGCCAGCTCACCTGATGACCTCTTCCTGTGACAGCACCTCCTCTACGTGCTGCTGAGGAGCAGCGAGGAGCGAGTCGAGTTGTCTGACAGCACCGTGTTGAAACAGAACGACCGGCTCCTGCTCTGGGGCTGAGTGCACTCTGTAGATCTCAGCTGATACCTGTTCAACACATACGCATAATCAACAGGCGTACACAGACGTTTTTTTTTTTTAAAGAAATCGACCATACTCAAGTACACACACTTACTGTTGCTTTGAAGGCTTTGTCAAGACTGAGTTCATCATCTTTCCAAACTCTAATTACCTAAACAAATCATGAGGAGATACACCAGTTAGAGAGAGAGAGACAATAACTAGACAGACAGACAAATAGATATATAACACAGAGCTACAATATTTACAGCTACAATAACGCACTAACATCTAATTTTTCTAATAGTTGATTAACATCATTTCACTTTACTTAAAACACAGCAGGATATGCAGTAAGGGGAAAAACACTGAAGGTCAGTCTGTAACATTCTCTCCACACACCATGCACCACTTCACGTCATAACTTATTCATTCCTGTTAACTCCACACTTTTGTCATATTTTATTCTTTTCTTGTTCCTTTAGCCCATTTTCACTTACCTTCTCATCTGTAACGACCACATATTCATTGGTCTGTGTGTTATAGACAGCAGGACAGGACAAACGCTGACCCTGTTTCACTGCCCAGCTGCCCAGCGGCTTCTGATCAGAAACCTGAGAAGAGTAAGCACACAACAGGATTAATTCTCAATGACATTTTGTGTTAGAAATGTTTTAATTTCTAACACATGCTTCAATCATTGTATCTACAGGCAGCAACGCCACTTTTTTTAGAGTGTTGTTCGAGTCACACCATCAGCAGTTATTGCTGATAATTCCAATAAACTCAAGGGTGAATTCCACACTGCCTGCCGCAAAAAAAAAAAAGAGTCACATGCATTATTATTCCGCATGCTCCCAGAACCACTTTCACAATTTGAGTCCTGGAAATATGTTTGTACCATCAGAGAAGAAAAACTCAATTCATGAGATAGCCAGGTCATTCAGATTGTCCGCTGACTTCATTTTATTCCCACACAACATTGCTGAGCCCAGACCTGACCAACTGAAGCAACCCTAGATCATAACACTGCGTCCAGAGGTTTGTACGTCACTTCATGCGCATCCCTTCTTAATCTGAAGCTGGACTCATCACACTTTGTCCATCGCATGGAAAAACTGTCAATTTCACTATTAAGCACATCTCTGATTTTCACTGTTGATTTTTATTTTTTTACCATGCAACTTCAAGTGTTTACGTTATCTCGGTTCAGGATCATCCTTCCAAGTTTTCATAATGTGTCAAAGGGTTCTTAAGTCAGTTCCAGTAAGTTAAAGTCTCCTTAGTTGTTTTGTTTGCTTGATGTAGTCCAATAACTTGATCCTTCTGAAATGGCGACCTGTTTTTCTTTAGACCAGACAGTGTATAAGGGACAAAGTGATGACATGTCAGAATTTACGATCCAATGTCAAGGAAATATCTGCATCATTAATCATGATCATTCTGAATATTTTATTAAGTTACTACGGCATTAGTTGTAATCATCCTGAAAACTTGTATTTTTTTTACTTGCGGTAACAATTTCAGTTTATTCCTATCCATTAACACGTTTAGTTGAGGAGCTGCCTTCGCCATGGAGAAGCTTAATTTATTATTATTTTTTTTTACATTTAAGTACGAAGAGTCCGGCGTCAGCACTTTGTAAACAGTCAGTATGTTTTCCATTGTGGGAAAACCATCAGACAAACAATGACTTTTTTTGTAATTCCATGACAATGTCCTTTATAGTGATTAAAAAGCAAAAAAACTTGTTCCATTAGTTTAAAAGAGCTCAAACTGGTATAAGAGGAATAAACATTTGCTGTAGTTGGCTTTGTGGTGGGATTGAATCATACCATCCTGTCGTTGATTATTTTCCTAAAACCACTCGAGACTGAGAGTGTTTCACTACTTATTACACTGATGTGACATTTGTATACAGAGTAGTCCAGATTCCGGTGGTGTTGTAGTGCGCTAATGAGGGTGTAGAGAGGCTCACAGAGAGAGACATCACGCCGTTTGGGATTCAGCCAGGTGATACACAACTTCTCTTCTTGTGCTGAAGTTGCTCATCTAGCTGGCTAACTAGTTAACGTTAATCCAGTGAGCAGCTATTAAAAAGATAACTTTCACACTGTTTCACACTCCACAGTGAGTTTATGAAAAGATTAAACAAGCTTTAATAAGCGCCTTCCTTCACCCCGTCGATGTGTTTACACGCCGAGCGAGCGAGCGAGCTAGCTAGCTAGCAGCGCGTGCCGGCTCTCTCTCTCCCCCTGCCTCATTGCTTCCGCCGCGAGTTTATTACCTTGTACACGGTGACAGAGCGCGCGCAGTCGGTAACGATCACGCGGTCCGCGTCTCCGTCCGGCTCGATCCCGCGGATCCCCGAGTGCGACGAGTTCTGCGCTGGCACGAGCCCGCACAGCGTGTACGCCTCATACAGCGCCGCCATGTTTCTGAGCGACACCTACAAATCATCGCGAGATTACACAGCGAGAGGGCACGAGCCAATCCGCGACAGCGCCGCGTGCTGGAGAGTTCACTGTGAGGTTACTCACTCCTGCCACCTAATGTCCAGGAGGATATGGTTCCCACAACACACGCTACACTACGCAGTCCCTGTGTGGTGACACTTTAGGGGGATGGAATTCTGTACATCTTCTTCTGGCCACGTCTTAACTAAGTATGACTAAGTATGATGCATGGCCATGAGATACTATGCTGTGGCCACTACTTAACGCGTGAAGACAAGATAGTTTATTTGGCCTCTTGTAAACTACGGACAAATGTAAACTAATTTTGTTCATAACTGTCAGTATGGATGTATAATTACCTTTATTTACTCACTGACATACAGCATAACTCCAAAATAACAATCATCCTGTCACAACTCATTACGATGTTCTTAAATCATGACCACAACATAGTATCTCGGTGCCACCTATTAGACCATTTCGTCCCCACGCCTTAGTAAGTCATGGCCATAACACAGTATCTCATCCCCCGGCCATAATAAGTAATCTTGAGCACGACATAGAATTTCATTCCCACACCTTAGTAAGTTATGGCCACCCATTATACTATCTCGTTCCCATGCCTTAGTCACAATATTTCCCTCCCCACCCCTACTGTCATCAGAGGGACTCCGTACTATGCTGATTTATTGCAAACTTTTATGTTTTCTTGTAAATAAATATATTTGTTACTAATCTCTATAGAAAGAAATTAAAACTTAGTTCAAGTCAGTGACCATATACCAGATACAAGCATTTTCTCATAAAAAGACAAAAATATTGCCCAAATTACCTCCAACCGAATAATTCAAAATGTGCTATAATCTGATAAGACCATGGTAGAACTTTTTTTGGGTATAATTTTAAATATACTATTGCCACAAAAACAAGAAAGATGACCGCCCTGGGTGAAGCACAGTATCGGCAGCATCATATTATGTGGTTTCGTCTCTTCAGCTGAGATCTATTAGGGATCTATTCAAGACAAAATAGAGGGAATTGTGCATACAACTGAATCTATCTTGGCATAAAACCTGTGAGAAATGAAGATGAGCTAAGATTGATCCTTTTAGCATGACAATGAAAGTCAACAATCGTAAAGTCAACAATAGTACAGTTTCAGAACACCACCATACTTCTGTTAAAAACCTTTGGAATAACCCAATAAGGGCTCTGCACAGAAGATCCTGTAAAGTATTTTATAAATCTGGAACATTCTTACAAGGAAGTGTGAAATAAAATCCCCAAATACTGATGTGCGTTATGAGTAGACTTCTACAAAAATGGATTAAGTGTTGTCTTGAACGATTGAGGTGCTTGAAAGAAGTACCAGTTAAGGAATTGAGTACAGTTGACAAGACTGATCTATCTCTGTAAAATGTCTTCACATCATAAAAAGCTGCAAGTTTAAAGAGGTTAAAACGTTTTACAGTAAATGAACAAAATGAACTATTTGTTTTGAGGTTATTGTAACCATTGTGCTGTATATTATTACATAAACAATAGTGTCGCATAGTAAATATCAGCAGCTATTAATTTAACTGTAGTCATTTAAGCATGTGTTGATTTTTTGTGTTTTTGTTTTTGCAGCATTTCTCTTTTTAAATATACTTAGATTTTTAATTGTTTTTGCTTTGTATTTGTCAAAGGGCCACCGTACTTATCTTCCATTTGTAAGAAACACACATGAATGATATCATCTCCTCCATCATTCTCCATAATAACTTGAGAAACACAAGCAACGTCATAGCAAGTCAAGTTTTATTTGCTACAAGATTTAGGAAAACAATAGTTACAATGGATCAGAACAGAATATACAGGAACCTAAAGAAGGCAAAAAGGACGACACTCGGCCGTGGATGGGGACTCTTATCAGGGAGGAAGCTGCCTCTGGAGGCAGCATGACATCACCAGAAATTTATAGCTAAAACAAAATGAAAATTTTTGGCCCTCTCCTTTAGGCCTAGATGGCAAAGAAAGACTTGAGGAATGAAACCCTAAAATCCAAAAAAGACTTTAAGAATTCAGCCCTCATTACTTTAAAAATACAATTAAAAAAAAAAAAAATTAAACCTGGACATTCCCCAAAACTAAAAAAGCCTGTTAGGATTTTTAATAGTATGGCTTTAAATTTAATGCTAAATTCTGAACATAAAGGCTATTTTTCTCACACTATTTCAATTAAGATGAAATAACTGCTTTCAAAAATATTCAACACACTGTATAATTCCCTGCTTTTTGCTTGGACAATGTTTATTTGGGTGTTTCGGTTTTGAATAAATTTATAGTTGCACATATTGATTTTCAACCAGTGTTCTCTCTAAAGTTAGACTCAATTATAGTTTTGTAAATTTTATATCATAGTATTATTATTTTTATTAATCAGCGTGTGCTACACATTAGTGTCCTATTTGCTTGTTTAAAACAAGCACCATCATCGGATCCATAGTTCCATTGTAATTTTTAACCAAAACGAAAAAAGCAGAATTATGTTTTGAAACATTATCAAAGTAAGTATATCATGGCATTCTAAACATTGTATTAAAAAAATATAGATATCAATATGCACCTCACTGTAATTGAGGGAAATCCAGCAGGAATTTTCGGTTGTTTAAGTGTTCTGGTGTTGTAATTTGCCAATGTTACAGATTTTGGGACAACTTTGGTATTAGGTTGTTTTAGAAAGTTAGAATGAGTTTGATGGAATGACTTTGGAACAATGTTGACTACTAACAATCAACATCAAAACAATATTAATACCAAACGGATGGCCTGCTGCAATGACAGCACGGAGTACCACTGGACCCCCTAGGAACTTACTGAGGATGCTTGTAAATGTACATAGCAATGAGCGCCAAACAAATAAATAAACAAAAGAAACAGCCATGTACTAAAATATTAAATTGTCAAAGAATCCAAAAGGGTAAAAAACACGCTTCTGAGATCTGTTGTGTGGAACATGGATGTGATACAGTATACATTACAGTACTGTAATTCGGGAGTTAAGATGCACCTCAGTATTTCAGAAAGAAAGTGAAACTAATAGGTAACATTACAACACTAAGAGATGTGTGATATGAGATGCACACGCTGTGCGTGGGAAGCTGTGTCCATCCCAATCTCTGATAAACCCTGTTAGAAACTTAGTATAATGGACCATGTTTGTTAATTGGCATAAATGCTAAAATTTTCCTTTATTTGAGTTTGTATTTGCAACATTGTTTTTTGGGTAATTAATTCACCATTATTTTAACATCAATGTATTGATAAATTTGTCATTCTAACTTTCAAAAACAATATTGTCTTGACGGTGAACCTCATCACAACGTTGTCACAACTATACTACAACGCTCGTCCATTGTTAGGGTTCCTGCTGGATTGTGAACACTTATCAAAATTTGACAAATAGGGAATGTGATATTTAGATTTCAGGTATGGATAAATAAAAAATAGGTGTAAATGTTCAGTTTTATATATAGATATATAAACCACCTCATTGCTACTGATTGAAAACAGGCCATAGAGGAAGTAAAGAACAAACCGCAAAACATCAAGAACCAAATCACTATTTATCAAAACGTACAAAAATCTAAATATCCAAAAACAACGAAACTAAGCCCAAAAAAAAAAAAGCAAGGCTATCAAATTGAAATTTAATCCGCCTCGCTTTTGTTGACGATTTAGGCATTTCTGTAGAACGGAGTTTGCAGTTAAAACAAGTCAAGCAAGAAAAGTTCAAAATAACAACCTTGCATGTACTGTACAAGCAAACAAAATATCTATTCCAAAAGGCAGAAACTGTACAAAAATCTTATTTACAAACCCAGTTCAGGCAGAAGCACAATAGAAATCATTTCCTGGCATCATGGCGCAGAAGTACACAAGCACCATGCTGAGAGTTTAACAGGGGTTAAAATTCATATTTGACAAATAAAACACACAGGGAATGTTCTTAAAGCAGCAATAAGAACCATGTGTTGAACAGAATTTTCAGATTCCTTTACTACCTTTTGAATCCAACAGACTTCCATTCAAATTCTTTTGAACACAAATGTTCCCTGATAAACCACCTGTAATTATCATTTTCCCACAATAACACTGTTATGTGTTCGGAATAATAAACAGTGGTTTGTTGGGGGTAAAACACATTGTTAATGCCGTGGTAACAAATTTAAAATAAAATGGTCCATGTATTCGAAAAAACTCATTACTTGGTCAAGAAAGATTTTACTTGTTCATGCACGGAATCCAAACCAGTTGTAATGCTTTGTGTGTCATATAAACATCGCTTCTCATTGTTCTATGTAAATTGCCATTAATGTTATACAGTCAATAAACATTATATCAGGATTCCAGGTATAACAATTTTAATTTTTAATAAACACAGCACAATATTTTTTTAAATCATAAAATACACTAAAATATTATTTCATGTGGCAAAATGTTGTAGTTAGGGAGCATTTCTGGACACGGCTCAAGACAAAGCCTGCAATTCAGAAAGCTGCAGATGGACCGGTTTCCTCTATGGTTTCTTATTTTAATATTAAATTTTTTCAGTCGACATGTTGAACAATTTCTTACCTTTAACAGGAACAAGTCCCTGTCTGTCTTAAAGCTCAAAAATTCAGAACTGAGGTGCATAGAAGTAACATTACACTACAATAGTTCCTGTTTCCTGCTCTGCACACTGAATGTGAATTTGGTCACCCAGAACGTGAATACTGTATAACACAAGTTGTTTTTGGTCTTTCGGCTGCTCCCATTGAGGGGTCGCCACAGCAAACCATCTGACCCGCATATAACTTGGCGCATATTTTACAGCGGATACACTTTCTGATGCAACCCTCCCATTTTATCCGGGCCTGGGACCGGCACTGCATCCAGTGGCTGGGGTTTGGGCATTGGGTGGGAACTGAATTCGAACAAAAACCTACCACTGAGGCGCCAATACCCTTGCGAGTATAATGTAAGTGATTGGAACTAAATTCGACAACCCTCGTTCCGTGCAGAAACGAATTCTAACTCGTCTAACTTTGTTCGATCGATTTAGCTCAACGTGACTGCAGAAGCCTCACGTGAGTCTCAGCTGAACTTTGGAATGCATAAAACGTAAAGAGGGTTGTGATATTTGGCTCTGAATTCTTACATTGCATTTACGTTCTGGGTGACTTCATTGTTGTTGTGCAGGGCAGAAACATTTATAATGATTAAGACCTATGGTAATGTACTTATATGTTTACATTAAAATTAAACATTCAAACTATCCCTTTAAAGGTTCAGTCAGTGATTTTTATTATAGTTCTCAATACTTCTGGTTCAGTGTGCAAATCTGCTTAAAAGTGAAATTGGGATCTCTGGCACATTCTGAAGATTAAAGATTTTCCCCCTCCAGATGTTTTTAGGTTGTTATTTTATGGAGGACACTGGTTGTTTCAACAGGAATTTGCAATTTTACTTTTCAAAACATTTCACATACTGTAGAAATCACTGACTGTAACTGTGAAGTCTTTTAACCATTAATTGTACATCTCCAGGTCTTATCATTTAACTGTCAGGACCACTGGTGTTCCTCTGCAAGGGTATAATTAAATATTTGTATGGCTTGGTAAACAAAAAATTTATGTATTACAGGGTTGCCTGGGGCACATTTATTATATGATTTTATAAGACAAGTAATAATAAAAAAAAGCAAAATTTGCAGTAAAGCAAATAAATGGAATTATATTGAAGTAATGTTTTGCAAGTGTAGGCTTTGATAAATCAAGGAAAACCATATATGCCCAAAGTGTATACATTATGAAGAGAACAATTTCTGTTGCATTTTATAATTGCAAGTCAGAAATGAGTGCACACTACGGTTTCCCAAGGAAAGACTAAAAGAAAGAAGTAAAGGTTGTTTTCCATTTCAATTTCCAAAATAGTTTCAGGGTTGTTTTTGTTTTAGATAATCCTGCTATATAATAACTTTTTTTTTTTTTTCAGTGCAACTGATGCAATACTGTGATAATTAATTCTCATAAGCAATTACCATGATTTAAGAATGTTCTTGCACATGCTTCAGCAGGAATTAAACACTGGGTCTATTTGGATTTTTTTACTCTAGTTAAAAAAGGAAAGAAATAAAAACCTTAAACTGTTTTTCAAAACTAAGAACTATTCCCTGCATCAGTAAGTTTAGGACGGTATTAAAGACTCAAGTAGCAGCGTCGTCAAGTATTTCCTTCTTCTTTTTTTTTTTTTTTTAAGAAATGGCTCTGGGTGCAAGTTGTAAAATAGGTTTCAAGGTGCTTCACACTTCCTCCCAGTCATTAAAGAAATCAAGATACAAAAAAACAAAAACAAAAAAAAATTAAACGTAGAAGAAAAACTCTATAATCGTTCCAAGAATGTTTAAACATGGTGAAGACATCTGTATAGAGATCTATCGATTGACATATTTACACATACATGCAGAGGCACTGTTGGAGCCACTGTTTCACTCGGAGCATGCTCAGTGAACTTTTCCCCCTATATATACTACATATATATGTAAATTGAACCAGCAGTCCCTGCCTCTTAAATGCATATACACAGGACCCTACAGCGCCTGTGAACAGTCCATGCAGAGTTTAACAAACTCCGTCGACGACATAAAGGGGAAGCAGCAGCTACTTTAGAATGCAATTTGTTTTGACCTTTTCTTTCTTTTTTTTTTTTTATACAAGTACAGCCAGGAAAATTCCAAGTCCTTGGGTCACTTTTTTCTTCTTCCTGACTTTCATTACCTTAAACCAAGAACGCGCAGGGGGGGGGAAAAAAAGGTATTTCTCTGTCTGGAGCCATTCTAAAAGCTGAAGGCGAAATCATCAGGCATCCAAAGGACACCAGGAAAGGTTAGACTTACTGATTTCATTCATACATGCAGACGTTCTGTAACACAGACATGCTTGCTTCAATCAAATATTCTGTCCTACTCCAGACTGATATTACAGATAAGTACAGAAAAAAAAAAAAAAGAACTCCCCCCACCCAAAAAAAAAAAATTAAAGTGTGGCATTCGTGTATTAATTTGAACATTAATCACTGCTAGATATTTCTACCCCACACTCTATGAGCATCCCTTACTCCCTTCCTGTGGTTGATGGTCAGATTGTCATATAAGCTGCTTCCACATTTTTTTTCTTTTTTATTATATGCAGAAAACTTGTGTAAAGTAGATGTACCACATCTATTAAGACAAATCTGGCATGTAAGGACAAAACCCTGGAATCCTGGATGGCTGTGTTATTGGATTATCTGAGAGAGGACGTCGTATTTTTTCCTGCCGTGGCTTTGGAAAGGCTGGCACCAATGAAGACCTGAGAGGCGTTCTGATTAGGTGGATATGCATGTGTGTGGATATAGCTAAATGGAAATGAGGGGGGGAAAAAACTTACTCTGAAAGAAAAAAAATTAAAACAAGAGTCCAGAAGTCTGAAATCACGCTACGTTAATTCCATATTAGGAACACACACTGCCATTAAAGCAACATATCAAATAACGAGAAATTCTGAACTTCTAACTTTTCTACTTTACTCAAATTGTTGCAGATCATACAACTTTTTAATGCAATAAAATTGCGATAAAATTTTAAACTAATGCAAAATACCAGAATTATAATTAGCGGTCTCAGACTTTTGAATCACTGAGAGTTATTTATCTTCTGTCGATGTTCTGAGATGCTTTTTGTTCAAAGACGCAGCGCGTAATTAAAAAAATTATTCCAATCCTATGTAATCACTGTATACCTGAAAAACTAATTCAAATACAGTATAATGTAGAATATTGACATCTTAACTTTTTTTTTTTAAGTTCATTGTTTAATTGTTTTTCATAGCTCCTTTCTTCATTCCTTTAACTTAAAATGTATTTATAGATAGAAAAGGAAGGGCCTTGTCAATCTTTTTACATTACTGTTGGGAAAAAAAATAAAAAATAAGTATAACTTTTACTTTGAAATGACACCTCGTGTTGATTCATGATCCTGATCAGGGATAACTGCTTGTCGTTGCTAAGGCAACCGTATTTAAGCCACAAGGTAGGTAATCACCTAATCATATTCAATAATTTTATGAGAAAATGATGGGTGAAATAAAAAAATAACAAGTATTTTAGCACAAGCCATCATATGCAGACTTTATGGTCTGTTTTATATATACTGTATATATATATTTTTTAAACTTAAGACCAAAAAAAAAGCAAAACATCACAATAACTGAATGTAGATATTGAATATTTCTGTATCCAAATATGAGAAAATATAAACAGTTGAGTCAGAGGCTACCTTGAAGCGAGGAAGCCCATTTACATGGTCAGAAACTGGAGTCTTTTTAAAAATTTGCACGTGGAAGGAGCCAAGTGAGTGAATCGTGTTTACAAAATCCTGACTGAAGGAAGAAGTCACAAGGAGGCGTGGCACAGACCCAATCACTCTGTCTGGTTGGTCGCAGGGCTGAGAGAGGCGTGGTTAGGGGCTGGGACGGGCACAGACTGGCCGGGTTCGGGCAGAGTGAGCGTCTCAGGGGCGGATTTCTTGCGAGGTCGCTCCTTGGGGACGGAGAGGAACTCGGGGGCGTCGGTGTAGAGCGGGGTGGACGGAGCACTGGCCGGGCCGCTGAGAGCCAGAGATGAGAGCGGCATCTCGCCAATGGAAATGGACGGAGGGAACATGCCGATTTTCTGGTTGGTGGCCTCCTGGATCTTGCGCTCAAACTCTCTCACCTCATCCATTGTCATGTCTTTAAAAAAGAAAAAGAAAAAAAAAAAGAAAGAAATATTAAAAAAAAAAAAGAAAAAAGAGAGTTTGAGTCTGTTTTATACATATAGATTTTATGAAATAAATCTATACGTTGTTTTTTCGTAATATTGCATTATCTTCACATTCCCCTCCTACTTCTTTACCTCTCATGATTTCACACTTTAACCAAAAGACATTTTCGTATGCAAAAGTATTTGACCATAAAAGCTCTTATAATAATACCAGTAGTTACATTAAACCAAATGATGACAGAATGCATAAAGCCGGTTGGATGGATTATGAGTTAGGCGGTCAAGAAAGTGAGAGGGTCTGGGACTTTATTTCAGGTGATGATAATCAGTGTACTCACTGCTACATTAAAAAAAAGAAAAGAAAAAGTGAATCGGGGCAGAAGGCTGGATCTTGCTAAGGAAGAAGATATTTAAAAAGAAATCCACACATACGCTGACTTTGTCAAGGATTCCTAAGCCATCCAGAGATGGAGATGAATTGGTGGAATGTTCTTGCTGTTCATGGCAAACTTTAATGTTGGTTTTCTCATGCATGTGCTTCTCGTAGTCCCGAACATCATCCAAAGTCATATCTGCAAAGGCAGGGGGGGAAGGTAGGGGCAGAAACCATGGGGGGGCAAAAACCACATCTTCAGTTAGGAACACTGAGGGCGGGGCATAGTGGTGACACAGTGGTGTCACAGGGTTAGGTTTC
>JAQMYK010000036.1:30298631-30316156 GCA_030014345.1 Clarias buthupogon
AGTACGAGTACTTTAGAAAATGTGGTATCGAGGCCAATACCAGATACCGGTATCGGTGCATCCCTAAAAATATCTGTTAATATGTAGCATGTGCAGTATATAATTACACACTACACATACTGAAGAAAAGCATACAGGATAAAAACCATCCAAATTAAATGAATATAAAGTGCATTAAAGCAATAGTAAATGTTGTAAGTCCTGACTGAAATCCTGCAGTTATCAAGTGTGATTGGACAAAAGAAAAAAAAATGGGCTAGTTTTCATTCCCCTTGGGTTGGTTTGTTTTATTGAACACTGGCCTGGATTGTTTTATTGAACCTTGCAACCCTGTGGTCAGGTGTCAGGATCTGCACGTGGAAGGAGCCGCCACTAAACCCCATGGTATTGGTGGAGATGCGGGGTTTCCTCTAGCTCATTTATTCATATCACACAATATAAAAAAATAGGTTTAGCTCGATGTTTTTGTTAAATCTTTGCTACATATAAAATGCCAGCTGAATCTACTGCACGTCTGAATCATAAACTGTATAAGAACTGGACAAACCCTCAACTGTTGAAGGTCTGGCTGTCGCCATCTTGGCAGGAGCTGACTCCGCCTAAACCTATTAATGGCTATTGTAACATAGCTACCTCAGTTACCACAAGCTAGGTAGTTCAACTTTTGCTTAACCTTAGCTTAAAATGCTAAGGTAGCTACTGTTAATTTACATACTAACTATTGATTTGATTGAACTCTATTAAACTTACCCAGCACATTGCCTCATGTCAACTCCTACATCTCTTGTAGCAAGTAAAACTACATTGATCCCAGTGGACTGGTTAGCTAAAATGATGCACAGCATGTAATTATGCATATAGTTATGGGTTAATATCATTTTAACTGAAGTGTTAAAAAAACATGGATGTCTATGGTGGATTGACTAACTTTTGTAGCCAGCTCCTAGTGGTCATTTGAGCAACCGCACATTTTAGCACTCCCTTGTTGGACTCATTTTTCAGAACCCCTTGCTCTGAATCCTTCAAAGTAAATGTATTTAAGTCATAGTGAGTCACAGTAATTTGAGACGTAGCTCCTGGTAAGACTTGGAGCATTGTGTAAACTGCTCAGTACAGGTGTGTCTCCTTTTACTTTCCTCAAGTTGCTCAAAAAACCTGCTGATAAGAAACACACAGGGCAAGAATTTACAGCAATTGCAAAGTAACACAAGGTAAAGGCATTTTTTTTTTCTTTCTACACACTTCATCGCCTTGTTGGGGCTGTTTTTTTTTTTTATTCAGCTGGAGTAGTTTAGCAGGAAATGCCTGCCACTCAGTCAGGAACAAAGCACACTGGTCACACCTGATTCACAAATACCAGAACAGAAATGCAGACAGCTGACCAAGCCTCAGAAACTACTGTAACAAGCCATATTGTTAAGGTCTTCCTCCGTTCCAGCTTGTGATTATACGAACATGGATTAGACTGTGACGACAACGCCAGATGTCATCGGAGTGGGGTTGAGGAACCTACGAAGTACGAGTAAAAATCTAATAGTCAGAATTTCCATGATGTCCTGCATCAAGCAGAAGGCAGAAATAACAGACGCTGACACCCCATCTGGAAAGCTTTGAGACGGAGCTGATACAAGCCTGAGATACAAGCCCAATCCGACACTTGATTGTGATGCAACTAAGAAGAAAAGAGCGAATCAACAAGGAGAGCCAGGCACTGCTGCTTCAAACGTTCCTACGTTGATTAATTGGAGGAAAATGTGCAGGTTTGCCTCAGGACTAAAATAGAAAGCTGTAACTAAGGGATGCTTGAGTTCTCACTGGAGCAGCACAAATGGTCAGGTCAGAGTGCAGTGATTACGACTGGGCTTAAAATGCAGACACAAAAACCAAACAGACACAATGTGTCTTGTCTCTTTGCTGTTTCCCCATCACTCTGGCATTTTCCCCTAAATTGATCAGACGCTTTAATCAAATTCAACCGGAATGCAATCTAATCATCTGATCATCAAAACATGTCTCTCTGATTTACAGTTATGTGATTTAAACTCTCTCCCATGGTGAGTTAGCTCCGACAGGATGAAAGTCCACATTGTATTTGGCGTTGAGCTCAAATATTTGACAGTGTTTAGAAACCACTGGGAGTACAGATACAAGGGTTTGCTTTGGAAGGGTCGCTTTGCTCATCCATGCAGTGTGTAAGCTGATTGTACGCATCACGGCACCCGAAAGCACCTGATGTCTCCGGGCTAAAAGCGTTTGCAAATTTGCCTGGCATGGACCGCTAACGTGCTCCGAAGGGTGGGGTTTTAATTTGGAAAAATAAAAGACTAAATAATTCATGCAGACAAAACTGGCAATGCAAAACACCTGAAAAGTGTACAGCAAAAATATAATCGTCTGCTTTGCTGGGTGCATTTACATCGACCATGGTATCAATCAGAACAGTCTGCCCTGACCTGGTCCATTCAGAATCGGAATGAAAGGGTTGGTGCGAACCTCATAATAATCTGTTCAGTGGGTAAATATTATCAATGTAAACATTTTAATCTGATCGTTTCTCTCTCTTGTCGGAATAAACATATTCTTGTTGTGCATGATTGGGGTAAAATTGAGGGACGTTATATGTTTCCAGAAAGGAAATTCCTGATCGAAAAACTCTATGAAAGCAACTCTCTCCCATCAGTCTTGCTTCCATCCACTGGGTCTCTGGCTGAGGAAGGGCGCTAATTGGCTCTCTATTTCATACGTAGTTAAAGCATCTAACCAATCATAGATTAGGCTGAAGTATTATAACCAATCATAAAGAAGAATGCGGGATTTATTTGGAAAAGATGCGGAGCCAAATCTGACCTTAAAGTTGGAGAAAGTTGGAGCTTCTTTTTATTATATTTCCAGCAAATTAAATGTTTCACAACAATAATAAAATCTTACTGGATCAGCGTCCATGTAAACAGTTAAGTAGGAATCTCTAATCATAAATTATTTCAATCAGATTGAAGAAAACTTTACCATGTAAACATAGCTACTGATGACTTTTTCGGTTATGAATAATTGACAATGCTTTAACAATTTTGTTTTATAAAAAAAATATAAAAATGTCAGAATATGCTCATCATAATTATATGGAATCATTGAACATTTTCATAAACTGGAATGCACAATGCAAAAATCAGTAATGCCCGAGTAAACACTTTATCCAAGTCAGGGTTATGGTGGATCCTTCATCCATCCCAAGGTGTGAATCAGAATAACACTCGAGATCAGATGCCAGCCATTTGCAGAGAAACAATCTAGGTGTGACAGAGGAAACAAGGCATAGGCATAACATTGGGATCAACCTAGAGGACCCTCAAGCTGTGCAGCAGAAAACCTAGGCTGTGCCGCCTGAAACATCCATTTACACACCTACTAGAAAACATCTAACACTTTTAAGTCAGGTTGAGCAAAAAACAATAGCATCATTATTTCTCATTTCTACCTTCAAACCTGGTTATGTTCTTAACTCTACTGCTTCTGTGAGGATTCCAACAGTGCTTTGACATTTCCATCAACTGAATGATTAACGACTTGTGTAATGATGACTATTATAGCATTTCATCTGCTGTTCCAAATAATCCCATTGTTCACAACACCTGTTGAACCACCTGTTGCTTCACACCAGCATATCCATATGACCAGTGCTTTTTCCTCCTCTCCTCATCAACTTTTTATTATTTTCATGATACACACATGTTCTATACAAAACCCGATACTTACAGTAATACAAACTGATTCCGTTCACCCTCATTATAGCCACTTGTTGACCATCCAATATGACCTCTTTATAGGCCATACTAGAAACTCAATTAAACTGCAAATGTATTGCATCAAGTGTAATGCAGGAAGTAACAATCCTTACCAACATGTACGCTATAACCAAAAGTATACGGACACCCAACCATCACTACGACGAGTGCTTTTTAAACATCCCATTTCTAAATTTATGTACCAAAAATTTATTTACCAAATTTCCTGATTTAATAGACTTCACTCTTCTGGGAAGGTTTTCCACCAGATTTTGGAGCATTTATGTTGGTTTTCTGCCCATTTCAGGAACAAGAGCATTACTGAGGTCAGGCAATAATGCTGAATGAGAATGTCTGGGCTGCAGTCCGTGTTCCAGTTCATCCCAAAGATATTCAGCGAGGTTGACATCAGGGCTCTGTGTAGGACACTCAAGTTCTTTAGCTCTAAAATTAGGCAAACCATATCCTCATGGAGCTCACTTTGGTCTCAGTGAATGAAAATTGTAATGCATAACTCTATGCTTTTTATCTTTGTTGTAACATATATGGGCATGGTGGTACAGTAAGTTGCCGACCAGCTTTGGGCTATATATGGCAAATTCAGATGGTATACCTTTTACCTGGAAAACATAGCGTGATCTTTCTTAACAAGATGCACGCTCACAAAACCTGTAAAAGTTTTTGACATGACATGTTCGTAGAGGACTGCAGTCTCAAAGTTAATCCAGCAAGACATTACCCGTAATTACAATACAGCTAATTATATTATTAAATAAACCTGCACAATATGGTATTGTTTTTCACAGACACTAAAATATGCCATACAAATCCACCTTAAGAGTCATACAAGCACCCGGTATCTTTCGTCATTTTTTATGCGTGGCTATAAAGCTGAAGATCACGTATTGGTAAAGTGAAGATTGGTCAGTAAAAGGTACAGCTTACAGTTCCAGGGAACAGGTGGCCAAGGATTAGCTGCATGATTCATTTGTACCATGTTCAATTTCCATAAAATCTCCGTGGCATACACAAACCTCAAATGCACCATGACATTCTCTCCAAATGACAGCGGCAGCAGCACCAGCGACCACACCAGCACTTCTGAGGTAACGGTTTTCCTAGAAGGCAGGACCAACCTGGTTTTGACTTGTAAATGACCTGAAGCTAACTGTACTATGGCCATGACTAAACAAGGTGTGTTAAAGTTCATATCAATTTTAGGACCTTCAAAAATTATGTTAGCATAAAATACTGCTTTCTAAAAGATCTCACCACTGTAGAACCTCAATAGTGCTTGATTGATGTAAAGCGATAGGGCAGTGGTGGCACAACTGGGGCAGTTGTGGCTCAAAGGGTTAAGGCTCTGGGTTACTAATCAGAAGGTTGGGGGTTTAAGCCTCAGCACCGCCAAGTTGCCACTGTTGAGCCCTAGACCAAGACCATTAACCCTATCTGCCCCTGGGGTGCTTCCTGAGATATGCAAAATAATAATTTTGCTGTGCCATAAGGTACATGTGACCAATAAATGAATCTGAGGTCAGACTTGCAGTATAGTACTAAAGTTAATCATTACCCAGCTCCAACTGCATGTTGATGTTCGCCTATTTGAATTAAGTAATTTATGGAAGCCTGTTTGTCGAAAATAAAATTTATCCCCTAAAACAGGAAGTCTTCATGCTTCACACCAAATGCTAGAGAATTTCATAAATAAAAAGTGATAAGATTTTGAAGTGTGCTTGATAACAATATCAATATGTTTGATTTGACTAAATTCTGGAAAAAAGGTTTTCAATTTCTATCATATTTGATTGCCTTGTCATTAAAAAGCCACTAATGTATTTCACCAAAATGATGTTGAAATGTTTCAATTTACTTTCTTCCTGCAAAGACTGTGCTGAATAAAGAAGAAGTCAAACAAACTTGGCAGTCAAACTCGTTAAAGATGAAGAAAACCTTTCTAGCCTGATGTGAGGTCCCTTTTATTTGTCTTATAATAAAAGTTCAAGGTTTGATCAAGTTGTTGGATAGCTGGATACTGAAGCAAAACAGACATCAACCTAATTATTTCAGTCTATAATATGGTGTCAAAATTTCCATGACGGGAACAGAATATTTAAATGAAAGTCTTCATGGTTTTTTTTTTTTAATTTGTGAGTGAGACAACGTATTCCAGTTTAGGACATTCTGTAACACGTATACTCTAATCGAAGCCAAGGTTTCACCACATAAAATGTTTTCCCACATCACCAGCCTCAAATCACAGTACAAACCAAGAAACCAAATATTACAGACTTCCTTCTAGGTGTGAAAGATCATTCACTGTATTCATACGAAAGGGGAAAAAAGATATCAAATATGATGTGGATTAGGATGCTATATTATAGCATATAGATAGATTTAAAATCTTAATATGTACACTTTGCGATCACTGCTTTGACAACAGAATGTCCCTCTTCTTAAAACTTTCCAATACATTATTAATTCTGTCTAAAGAAATTTGTCAAGGCTTTTGTTTTGGGAAACTGGACACAGAGATCTTTAAGGAATCCAACCTGGAGTTTAGCGCCATTTACTCCTGTCCTTCCCCTTCTCCGGCGTCTGCCCAGGGATAGGTGATACCAGGGACATCCTGCAGACAGACACCGGGATTATGAACTAGTATCGGTGTAGTGACTCTGGGAGTCCCGGCAGACAACACACACATACACACACAAGTATGCCATGAATAATGATCAGTGAAATGCCAAGTCACTGACTAATCTCACACACTTGACACATCACATTTGATATTCAGATAAGAAGTACTCTAATGTCTCATATGTCTATATACACACACACATACACATACATGTGCTTATTATGCTTATAATATAACACATAAAACACATTAGACTATGTGAGATCACGTGACCACTTAAATAACCTCCAAACCATTGTGTTTTAAAGAAATGGAGACAAATAACTGATATGACAGTTGAAATATTGACTTCTTTTCAGATTCCTGAAATGTTGACGTGTAACCAAGCATTACAAACAATTCCAAAAACAATAAACACACTGTAAAAAGTCACATTTGTATTGCTCTCTGTCAAGTTAAACAAACCTGAAGCTGAACACTCAGCATGACTGTGCTTAACTAAGCCCTTTATAAAATATATAAAACATACATAAAGGACTAATTAATCACCTTACCGTCCTCATTGTGCGTTTTCCAACACCTGAACGACTTTCGTTGTGTTTACGGTTAGCAAGACAAACACCAACTCCTGAGTGTGTGTATTTATCCCTCACGCGCCGTTGTCAAATCTTTTTTTTTTTTTCTCCAATCTTTCTGTCTCAGCCTACCGACAAGAGGCGTTTATTTGTTTTCTTCCCACCCACATTGCAATAAGCCCCGCCTTCTAACATACGATTGGTTCAGACATCGACCTCGCATGGTTTCTTGCGCTCTTTGGTTGTGGCAGTAACATGAGCGACGTCGAAGCTGTCCAATTAGAACAGTAATCGTACTCTAGCCATATCCATCCAATCGGGTGTTAGAGCCGAGCACGTCTATCCAATCGTAACCATGAAGGCGGGGCAGAGGAGTTCGGGAGATCTAACTGACAAAGAGTTTCAGTTGGAAGGAAACAACGAGGATTGAATCAGGCAAAAGTAATCGAAACTCGAACTTTTCGAGTTTTTAGGGTGTAAAGGTACTGTCATTATAAACCTTAGCACATTTTGCTAAAATCAATTCTATGTAGCATTTTTAGCTCAGTTCAGGTATTTAAATATACTTACATTTAATAACAATATAACATTTAATAATAGTACAAGTTTTAATAACAGCTTACATTCACATATTTCACACACACACACACACACACACACTTAGGCACACACCACCCTGATTCTTCATGACATTACACTTTGAAATAATTCCTACCGCATAAAGTGCTTTTCTTAGATATTTCAAAAACCTTGTTCTTGTTTACATAAGCATGAGAGATTTTACATTTTGGAACCTCTGTAGTCGAACAAGGGTCCATGGAGGCCAATAATGACCACTGTATTTATTCCCCTTACACCATGGTAGGACCTCTGGTCAACATTCTCACACTATGGGGAATTTGGGAACGGCAGTTTAGCCTAATCTGCATGTCTTTGGACTGTGGGACGAAACTCAGAGGACATCCGGCAAGCACGGAAAGAATATGCAGACCCCAAGGCGAGGATCGAGCCCAGATCCTGGAGGTGCAAGGCAACAGTGCTAACCACTAAGCCACCACAGTACCATTTTATTTTGGACATTACCATGGTATCTACCATGGTAATGTCCAAATCTAGCCATGGTCAAATGTTTTGAGAATGACACAAATATTAATTTTCACAAAGTCTCCTGCTTCAGTGTTTTTAGATATTTTGCCACATGTTACTATGGTATACTGAAGTATAATCACAAGCATTTAATAAGTGTCAGAGGCTTTTATTGTCAATTACATTAAGTTTATAAAAATAGTCAATGTTTACAATCTGCAATTTGCCATTCTGGGCCACATCCTGACTGATGGCAGTCCATTCTTGCATAATCAATGCTTGGAGTTTGTCAGAATTTCTGGGTTTTTGTTTGTCCGCCCGCCTCTTGAGAAATGACCAAGTTCTCAATGGGATTAAGGTCTGGGGACTTTCCTGGCCATGGACTCAAAGTTTCAATATTTTGTTCTCCAAGCCACTTAGTTATCACTTTTGCCTTGTGACAAAGTATTCCATCAAACTGGAAAAGGCATTCTTTGACACCAAACTGTTCTTGGATGGTTGGGAGAAGTTGCTCTCTGAGGATGTTTTTGGACTTTTCTATGTGTTCTTAGGCAAAATTGTTTACTGTTGGCATGAAACAGGATTGATGGTAGCTGAACCGGGTGCTCCAGTTTCATCCCACAGTCCAAAGACATGCAGATTTGGCTAAGTGGCGTTCACAAATTGTCCGTTGTGTGTATTGTCCGTAGCATGTGTAGTGTGTGTGTGTCCTCCAGGACTAAGGTTGATAATCACTGAACTATGTAACTCGTACCATGAGACTGTCAAAAATATGTTATAAATGTTTCTTTGCCATAACGGTAATATTCAAGTAGTATGGAACCATTGTATGCATTTAACATTAGAAAAACACAATAGTGTATGTTGAAACTCTTAATTGCATACAACATTCAGCAGGTATTGTCCTTTGCCTTTTAGCGAACAGCTGTGGTGAACATCTGCGAGAGTAGCCACAAATATGCACAAGTTCATTTTTCCACATGCAAATTAGGTTTGTGGAAAACTTGTGGTAGACTGCTTACTAACTCTGTGGTAAACCTACAGTGACCAATTAATTCTACATTCTATTATTTACCACAGGGTTGCCAGAATGTATGCAGTTTGCAACAAATTTGTCGCAGTTTATTTTTTCACATCTTACCAGAAGTATTGTATGTACTAACATATCTAATATGGTACAATATGTATAAATATACAATAATGTTTTTATTTTGTGTCTTTTTCCAGACAGTCATCAGTGGCGACTGTTCCAAAACTTGAAGTAATCATAATCCTGTTGTAGATTCTCCTCTGCTGCATCTGCATGTCCATAACAAGAGAACAAGAGTGAACGTGATAGTGGAGCAGGGCTGCGTTTAATAACAAACATACGACAGTTAATCAGATCATTCAACTATCATAGGCTCTTGACCTGTTTTCAAGTTCACACACGACCGGTGAAGTGAACTGCAAAACAATAGAAGAAATTAATTTAGCACTTAATTTGGTAGTGTTTTCTGATTATCTGATAATTCTGATTATTATTAGATAATGCGAGAAAAGTACAGCCAACTAAGTTCCTTGTACTCAGGGCTATTAAGGTGTAGGACAGGGGTGTCAAACAGAAAGGGCCATGTTGATGCAGGCTTTCATTCTAACTAAGCAGAAGCCATGCCTGATTAATTAGTTGTTTTTGCCTTTCAATAAACTATCAGGTATAGCCTCTGCTACATGGTCCACATGGCCCTTTCTGGGTCCAGTTTGACAGCACTGGTGTAGAGGCTTCCCAGCAATAATTTCACCTAAATGTTATTTACCTGAAGCTTCATTTACAAGCTTGTTCTACTGACATCTAGTGGACAAATTGTGTGTTGCAAATAGGTCCTAACATTGCAATCAGTGTAATTACTGTAATATGGACATGTGGCTGCAAGTAATATTGCATCATTTGTCAGTTGTGTATGTAAATGTTTTTATTTAAAATCCACTGTGCAAAGGAAATGTTTGCACACATCTCTGACTCCCACTGATTACATTCTAGCAATTTATTAAAGTAAATTAAAGTAAAACCGTATTGGGAGAAATGACTTCAAAATGTCCACAAATAGGAAGGTGCTTCTTTTTCTTACTTATTTTCTAAATTAACAACATGAACATGGGTACAATTAACAAGCCACTGTTTGGACTATTTGCATGAAATAAATAAATTCACCAGTCAGTGTTAAAGATTCAATACACAAATCAATTGATTAAAACACACAGAGAAGGAAATTAATTGAAAAGAATAAGAAAAAAGACATGTAGACACAATAACACTAGGGTTTAAGAGACAAATTGAGGTCATTAATGTAAACTAACATTTTTGTTCATCATGTATTTTGAAGATACAGTACAGTACATGCAAAGTTTATTGTGAAATGCAACAAGTGTTGGTTTTCCTGAATCTTGATTTATGAATAATAATAATAATAATAATAATAATAATAATAATAATAATAATAATAATAATAATAAACATACAATGTAATGATAGAATTCACAACAGTGAGACATTCATATGTACATGCCTTCACTTAAGTTGAACGAATCAGTCACGTGATTTCAGCAACCGCAAGGCCACATTTGTCATTACCCACTTAGGGAAACAACAGCTGTATTTGTAACCTCCTCTTCTTCTCGACACAAGCTTCAACATCACTACTCGCAGCAGAGTTTAAAAAGTGGCTGCATGAGTTCATTTGGTTATGTTATGAAAAGGGTTCATTTTTGAATCCTAAAATTTTCTTTGGCTCCTAAATATTTTGGATTAAGGAGTCAAAGTCTCTTAATGAAGTATGTTCTGTCTGGATACCTGCTGAACTTTGGTACTCACTGTGGTATCCAATAACTACCATGGTATTTACACACCACAGTACTACCAAGAACTACCAAGTGCCACAGTACTAACCATAGTATTTACAGAAGCACCTACCATAAGTACTACCATGGTACCCACAGAAGTGCCACAGTTCCTGCCCTGGTGCTCTATAAAGTCCTATAAAGTACCACATACCATAGTAAGATGGAGTGATGGGGAAGAAAGAAATCGATTCAGATACGTACTGTATGGTGATTCTTTTGTATGGCAATTCATGTATTACCACACTGACTCCAAAAGTGTCTTCAGAATTTTTAGGAAAAAAATTATATTTGTTTGCATTTGAGGCGGTAAAATGTTCCCATTCTTCTATAATCCTGCAGGTGGTAGCAGCTAAACTATTCGCACAGCATCATGTGTGGTTGGAGCAAATGATTTTGCTTAGAATCGTAACAAAAAAATATTATATTGAATCAGCATATTTATAAATTCTTAATACATTAATTGGACATTGTTGTATGTTTAGTGTAGCCCATTTGTCCTGTTCTGGTCTTTACTCCTCCCTTGAGTTCAGTTCCCATTTTGACTAGGTGAAAAAAGAACACTATGGATCTAAAGGAGCTTATCATAAAGAAAATACTTTACAACTTTGGTGACAATAGGAATATTTTTAAAGTAACAGTGACAGATTTAAATACAAAATACAGTATATGGAGTTGTGAATAAGGACTTTATGAAGATAAACAATAGTTCAACATGTTATATATACTGTAGTTGTATGCAAAAGTTTGAGAATCCTTCGCCAAAATATACTTAGAATATTAATTATATAAGTATATTTAGTTGATTGTTCTGGTGAAAAGAATACTACGGAGCTCCTAAAGGGACATGGATGAGGGGGAAAAATTTGTTAAACTTATTTAGTTTTGATCTCGCGAACAAATTTTTTTTTCCTAGCGTACATTTTTTTATCAAGGTGTATTTTTTTTCCGACAATGTTTATTTTTTACACCCATGTCCCTTTAGGGGCTCGGGAGAATACAAACTCTTTAACAAAAAATCTAAAAAATCTGCAAATTCTGACCGTTACATTTTATTTGATAGATAGATTACATTAAAATATGACTTGCATGTGCAAAAGTGTGGACACCCCACTAAGTCAGTACACACACTATGGCAGCTAGAAGCCTTTTTATTCTTGCTTAATACGTTTTGAACCACTTCAATTTTATCTTTGCAAAGCGCTTTTAGCTCTGAGATATTTTTGCCCGTTCTTGCATGCACAGTATATTTAACATCTTTACTGTTTTTTTTTTTTTCAGTGTTTAACTCAGGGGGATGTAAGTGACATTCCAAAGCTTCTGTTGGGAATCGTAAAGTAGTTCATGCTGGATGTTGAGATGTCTTTGGATCCTGGTATTCTCATAGACTCTCATGAAGCTTTTTTCTGCTTTGGTTTCTCAACTGACTGTGTTATATTTGCCACCAGAATTTCTACCTGTGCAGCACTTCCTGTGCCCCAGCTGTCACACAACGCTATTCTAGTCTTAATCAGTAACCCCTCATCTTAGCAGATGTTATTGGGCAAAGGTCCCCTTTCAAAATTTCTTGCGAAGAAAAAAAAAGGGGGGGTGCTCAAAATGTTTGCATCAAACTGTATATGGTAGACAGGAGATAAACGTTTCCAAAACAGGAAAGTCTTCAGAATTGGAGAACTTCAGCGTTTGCACTTTCAGTTTCCCATGAATGAATCAAGCTGCATAATTTTTTAGTCTTGATAACTCTGAGTGAGGAAAACAAGAGGCTGATGAAGCAGGAGGTGTTTTAGCTGCTATAAAATAAGTGATAAAAAGAACGTATTTGTTTAAATGTAACAAAAAATGAATGAACAATGTATGGTCATTGTGTACTTAATAAGCAGTACTGTCTGGATGGAACTAGCTGGAATTTGAAACAAGCTCAACCTGATCTGTGATATTTCTCACTATTTATTCAGGCTTTGCTCAATGACAGAACATAAGGAAACAGTCAGAAATAGTCTCTTTAATTGAATAAAGAGATGTTAGTTTCTTGTTTACTAATGAGTCATTTTCTCGAAAGAAAGAAAGCAAGAACCTGGCCCTCAAGATAACTGTAAAACAAACTCACTGTACTGGGAACACACTGCCGTCTAATGAACACTCAAGTGTCATAAAGTCAGTGTTACAAGCTGTGCAAAAGAAAAGAAAAAACGTACTTTGAGGTTTGCTTTGGAGGTTGACAGAGAGAGAAAGCGAGTGCTGCAAAAGTATCTGTGCGTTCTCCTCGGTGACGTAGTGACTAAAATCTGCCAAAGTGTTAAACATCACAGCAGGTCCTTCATCTCTAATAGTTTCTCCAGTTTAAGATTAGCATCAGTAAAGCCTTTGAGTGGTGTGGTATATGTAAACTAACATTAAGAGTAAAATCTCTTTATTTGATATAATTTCTGCTTCTACTTGTCCAAAAAAACCCATATATTTTTCTCCTAATCATTCTCTGTTTGAGTGTTGAATGCACCATTGGCACATTAAAAAAAAAATCCAATACCGTACTGATATGAGTTAATGAATGCAATCCAATTATAAAATTGGTAAAAATAACCATATATAACAAACAATCTAAACAACAACAACAAAAAAATCACTCATTCATCATCGTCGACCCCGCTTAATTCTGTATACAGGGTCGCGGGGGGCCTGGAGCCTATCCGAGGAGACTTAGGGCACGAGGCGGGGTACACCCTGGACAGGGTGCCAATCCATCACAGGGCACACACACACATACACACACTACGGGCAATTTTAAAACTCCAATTAGTCTTGTTTTTGGTCTGTGGAAGGAAACCAGAGCACCCAGTGGAAACCAACCAATCCAAACTCTAACCACTAAGCCATCGTACCGGCCTGCAAATGCTAATACACAGTTTCGTTAAATTTGATGGACTTCGAAAATAAAACGGATTGCCAAACAACAGATACTTTTTCTAATCATTCCACTATTACTTGAATGCACCATTGTCACATCTCTTAAAATTTCAATACAGTTAATTAATGATCCAATTTTGATTTTATTGTCTTTCAGCTAGTGCAAATAACGCAATACCCTATAAAACCAATCTAAACTAAATATAGCAGGAAATAAACATTCTCAATAAACAACACTGCACTTCGGATCGGATGCGAAATTATGCCAAATCTGATCATAATGTATTGTTTTAAAGCAAAACAGCTCAACCGAATACACGTCAACACATTCATTATGGATTAAGCGATCTTAGATTGTCTACCATTTTTAGGTTATTAAGCAGCAGCAGCTTCATGTGAAGTATTTTCAAATGAATGAAAATTGAGAAATCTGTGAATTTATTTTAATTGGACATGATCTAGATCAACCTGGAACAGGAACATTCCCTGGAACATTAAATATGCTAATAAGCCACCTGTAGCACTCAAATACAGTATATTAAATCATATTAACACAGGCAGTCTTGACTGGTTTACACTTAATATGTTTAATAAAGCTGTAATTTAGAGTGCCATTAGATCAGGATTTCCCCCCCCAGTTTTTTAAATAAAAGAAAGTGAAAATTACATATTAAGTATTAGCGCATAATTATTAGCTTTTTCAAATCTGCAGCACTAAAATGAAAACTCAATCTCTGATTAAAGATAAGGAAGTCCAAAGTCATCAAATCAGACAGAATATAAGGCTACTGTACAGTATGTCTATTTATTCAAAAGTTTAAATAGTATTTCTCAGAAGACAGCACGAAAATATTCACATTTTTATGATAATTTATCATAATCAACCAAAGACACATAATTGTGTTGTTTAAATAATACTGAATCAGGAATAACATCACCCATGCTTTATCTGTCCTCAACCTTCCTCATTAGTTTCGTTCACACAGCAGTTTAAGAGAGAAAGCCAGGTCCACTGTGTATGCCAGTAAAGTGATGCTTGCCATCACGGTCTCACTCATTATAACAACAAGTTGACTTTTAGAATTCCCGAGTGCTTGTGTGAAGCAAACAACTGTGCCGATGGTATACATGATCAATCCCAGCAGACTGAAGCTAGCCAGGAGTCGGTCAAATGGTACAGGGCTGCGCGCCGCACAGTCCATTAACATCACCAGGACCGTGCCTAAGGACGGAAGCAAGCACACACTGTAGGTTACACCCAGCACGCAGGTCCTCCAAATGTCCTCTTCCTGTATGGAGATGCTGAGCAGCACCAGCCCGATAGTTCCTCCGAAGACCTGCAGCACCTTGAGAAGTCCAGGTACGGACGCCATGTAGCCTCGCTGGTGACCATCGCTCTGTAATCGAATCAGTTGGAGCTCTGCAACGTAAGCCAGCGAAGTGAGACATGAGCTCACACTGGCCGCTATGGCTTTGGCGTCCTCATGATTCCTTAAGGTCCATGCGAAGGCTAAAGAAGCCGAAAACGTCATGAGTGCACCAAGAGCTGCCACAGTGGCCGTGAGGTTCTTCCAGGAAAGGGGTAACAAGTTGTGGAACTGGATGAAATGGATGACCACAACAAGGAAGGTGAGGACAAAGAAAAGGCACCATGTAATCATGCAGAAGGTAAAAAAGGCATACTGAACTTTTTCAGTTTGGTCCAACTGGTGGGCAAAACCCACAGAGGCCAGGCTGAACGTGAGGCAGCTGAGGAACCAAGCGCAGAGACGAGCCACTGACAGCGGAGTCCTGAGGGTGCTAAGTTCTCCAAACGTGACTGGCATGATGCCACCGGTGCACGAAATGTAGACGACGTAACGTGATTTATCCTTTTCTGTTCTTATTTATACACATAATCCATCTGATTGTTAAATGAAATCCCTCTTGTTGCAGAAATCCAAATCTAAAACATCCATCCAGTACTTTAGGGACTCCTTCACAGTGAGCCTTCGACTTGGTTATGATGATGATGCGTGTGCACTGCTCTTATTCTCATACACTCCTAGACACACACACACACACACACAACAGGATATTTGCACGCCTACTCCCACTTCCTGAAGTTGCTTCTTCAGTACCGTTGTAGGCCCTGTGCAGCCGACCACATTAAAAGCTTCAGAGCGCTGCAGTCTTCCTCTTTCCCACTCACCCTCCTGCTTTCGGCTACAGAAAACAAACCCACAGGCTTTCCACAAGTCTATTATTTCTAAATGCCACACAATTGTCCTTTAAATACAATAGACGTGAACGGGACTTGTGTGAGTTCTCTACTGTAGTCCTCCTCTCACCGTCAAGTGGGTGCACAACATGATAAAGAACTTAACAAAGGTTAAATGACAGCTATGCAAACAAGGTTCTTCAGGCGTATTGGGGGACAGTTACTTTAAGGATCAGCAATTATGAAAATCAGAAACAGTAAAGTTTGAGAAAGGAAGGAGGCAAATTTAAACAATGTTATCTCACCATCAGAAACTAAACCGACGTTTCAAAGCTGTGGTTTAGAGTTTAGAGTTGGGGTGGGCACATATCCGAGCAGGTTTCTTCTTGTCGTTCTTGTTGATGTTCTTCTTCTGTACATAAACGATGAATTTGAATCAATGTGCGAAACATTCACCCATGACACATCACATACACAAAATATATGCTAAAAGCTTCTGTCACACCATAGGATGTTAAAATGACACTGCAGGAAGTAGATATAAAGCCCAGGGTCTTTTTTATCCATTACACATATTCAGTGCGAAGACACAGATGACAAATTTAGGGAAAATAAAATGCCACTGTGTCATCACAAACCACCGGAGAGTCTACGTACTGTAAAATGGTCCTGTGCAACATCCTTCCTCAACTGGTTCTTGGATCATGGTTCTGGTGGAGAGCGTATCTAACACATTGCTCCAAAATCTCACATAGTTCTCCTGACTGTGCAGGCCATAGCATATCATTTACGTTCTTTTCATCCTCCATAATCCATTCGGCGAGCCCTCGGAAACTGTGCATGGAGGCAAAGTTATCCTGGAAGACATGTTTATATAGAATGGACAGTTGATCCATATCTAGGAACTCACTTACAAGTCTCTTGATGTATAGTTATTTATTCTGATTGTTTCCATGCTAAAAGAAGGTGAATATACAGTATGAAAGTCAGCACTGCCTAACAGAAAACTTTTGACATTCCGTACTGTTAGAAGACAATCGAATGGACCATACACTTGTACTCAAGCATTGTTTTGTTTCAGAGGTTCTCAGTTCTGATTCTGCACCTCAGCCTGCTGCACATGCACACACACCTCTGTTTAACTTCCTGCTTCCTGTACGATCATGAAGGACTTTCCAATCTTTTAATAGATGTTTTTAACTTTGCAAACGACCATTATAAGAAAATATCTGTATTACAAATATAAAGAATAAATACTCAGTTCTGATTGGTTAGAACAGCAGCAAATTTTGCCAATTGTATGACATGCTCCACTTTAACAAAGATGTGCGTAATCGCTAATATGATTGGAGTCTCCAGTATGAGCACGTTGTAACACTTAGTAGTAGTCTTAGAGATGAAACAAACATCATTTATAGCTTCGTCTTCTTCTTCTTCCTTGTAAGTTGCATTACCGCCATCTG
>JAQMYK010000036.1:30475476-30494497 GCA_030014345.1 Clarias buthupogon
AATGAATGAATGAATGAATAAAAGAGATTTCTGGGGAATTACTGTAGATACACAACACGATCAAGTCATGTAAAATCAAAGGGCCACATATTATACTCCATCATCATTAGCGTTAATTTAGAGATGCACTGTACAGTAGTTATACGATGCTCAGTATCAGGGACGAATCTGGCATGAAATGCTGCTTTGGACAGGTATTGGAATGAACAAGTAAGTGGTGTTCAAGCCAAACCAGGACTTTAGATTGTCTTAATATAATCTCCTGCTACGCAAATACTGTACACGTATACCAGTGTTTCACTAGTGCTTGGATACCATCAAAGTACAAAGTTTTCTCAGCACCTCAGAGACACGATTGGTTTGAATGCTTCACGTCTGAAACGCTGGCCTCCCAGGAGCTCCTTTAATGCCCCAAACATGTGGAAATGGCTTGGAGCGAGGTCAGGACTGAACGAGGGATGTGGCACTCACTTCCTCATGTTACACACACATGTGGTGTTATCTCGTACAGAGTTCCCCTTGCCAAACATGTTGTAATGTGGATTAAAGTCTTTTGGGAAAAGGTTAAATTTGGAACATTAACTCCTTTAATGCCCCAAACATGTCGAAATGACTTGAAGAGAGGTCAGTCAATAACTACCAGCAGAGTTCCTGTAATTTGCAAGTGGTGGTGGGCAGCATGAGGTTGTGCACTCTCCTACAAAAACAGAAACAGCACACACATTTATTTATTTATTTATTTATTTATTTATCTTCTTCATTTGGAGCAAAGAGTCATTAAAGAGCCAGTCCCGATTTGACATGGACACTCCTTGTATTTTCTCGTCATTATCAGTGATATTCTTTATACCCTGATCATATACAGTATAAGCCAGCTAATAGAAACACAAAGCTTGCAGATGGTCATAGAAAAAAACACCACTTCTAACTGGTAGAAGCTGACAAGAAGGAATACGAATGTGAGCTCCAAATGCTAATATCGCATATCATTTGAGAAGAAAAACGTGAGGTCATTGCATTCTTTGCTTAATCAAATGTATTGGGTCAGGAAACAACCCTGAACTTTAGGGTGTAGTCATCCTGCAGGTCTGTGAGTGGAATGCATGCCTTAAACTCCTGGCCCTACATGATGGCCTCTCATTCGCCTTTTCCCGTTAAACATGATATTTTCTTTATCTTATCCCGTCCACATCACGTCTCAATTAACAAAAACGGCCCATGATGCTGATTTCTGTTATTGGACCGACTCATATAGTCTCACTAATTCTGGCCTTAAACCTGGTGCATAATGAAAAGAGTGCAGCTAACCACATTTTTTGTGAAGATAGTCTTCAGAAGGTCAAGATGAAACATGAAGATTTACTCAAAAGGTGGATTTCTTCTATGATTAGAAAAAGAGAAAAAAAAAAATCAAAACAGGATGCTTTTGCAATAACGCAGGAAAAAATATGAGTGGATGTTTGCAATTCGGTTTGGCAGTGTAGTGCGTCTGAAAACAATTTGCCTCCAGATGGAACAAATAAGCTTCAAATGTTGTATGGCAGAAGAATTCGTCCTTCCTCCGCTCTTTGGGTGTGTGCTTACTGTCAGAATTTCCCGTGCTTGTCAGTTTCTTCTCGGATTTGGTATGTGTAACACTGACAAAAATGCAAATATCCACCATGGCAAAAAAAAAAAAAAGGTTTAAAATTTTCTGCATGAAGGCAGTGTGACCTTTTCTATCGCCCCTCGACAGGTTTTGAGTGTTAGATTCCAGGAATGTACCGTGTTTATTCAATCTCTGTCCTTCACTCTCCGATCTTGTCTCGCTCACGATCTTGCTAGCAAGCTGGGTGGAAGTGAAGAACAGTTGTGATAATTATTCAAGCATGCATCGTTTTTCATTTCGGTCAGTGGTCCTGCTATCAGGGTTTGCAGGAATGAATGCTTGCCAGTAGCGTCCAGTTTGGCTGAGCTGGCTAACACATGCATGCAGACATGTCAGTCCGAAAGGTTGACATGTTGCTGTATATTATTAGCTTCAATTAAAAAAAAATTGTTCAGGTAAGAAGATGAATGGAGAAAAACAGTGCTATGAAGACAAAATGAGTGCTATTCAATTGCAGGACGGCTGCTTTTAGGGTACAATGTTAGACACTTACATAACGGATGAGCCTTGACACTTAATTACATGATGGCTGTAAATAAATTTAATGTAATTTTCAATAGTGCCAAGACAGACCTCAGACACGTCAGCTTGGGGCATTACACCACGACAGCTCGAGGTGTAACAGCTCTGACAGCTGAAATACTTCTCATTCACTTTCTGTTTACACACTATTTATCTAATGCAAAATCAAACAAATATTCATTATGCCAACTCTAAGTCATGCCAAGTCTTGATCATGCACAAGATGCATAACTGATACAGGACCTTGTATTTATTTTGCCCATTTTTTGTATGGCGGCCAAGTACAGTAGTTAGCACTGTCGCCTTGCACCTCCAGGGTCCAGGTTAAATTTTGTGTGCATAGTTTTTGCATGTTCTCCCTGTGCTTGGTGGGTTTCCTCCGGGTACTCCGTTTTCCTCTTACAGTCCAGAGACATGCAGATTAGGCTAACTGGCCAGTTAGCCTAAACTGCCATATTGCACCCAGGGTATCCAGGGTGTACCCCGCCTCGTGCCCTAAGTCTCCTGGGATAGGATCCAGGCCTCAGTGAAGCTGTATACAGGATAAAGCGGTATTGACAATGTCCAAGTCAATGTGTATGTATCCTATGCTGGAGCTTTGACTATCAGCTCTTTAAAGATCTTTTGGATTGTGTATTCGATTGTCACCTAATGAATCTCCAGCAACCCTAACCTCTTCTGATTTTTTAAGACAAAATTTCTAATATTAATGTAACACATACTGGAGAGAAATACTGAGCTGATTCACAATCAAAACATTTCTCATTTTGTCTAGCGATGATGCCTCCCAGAGATAATACTGCCAAGCAAAATAATTACGAACTGAAGAAATTAGGGAGGCCTAAAGTTACTCCAACACATTTTACTGAACACATGACAAGAAACCAGATAACAATGTATGTCAAGAAACTTCAGTCAGTTACGTTAAGTTAAACCTTTATTCGCCACGTATAAATTACTGCACAGTGAAATTCTTTCTTCGTATATACCCCAGCATAACTGGGTTCAGAGCACAGGGTCAGCCATGATACAGCACCCCTGGAGCAGATAGAGTTAAGAGCCTTAAGGGCCCAACAATGGCAACCTGGCTGAACTGGGGCTTGAGCTGCCAACCTTCTGATCAGTAACTCAGAGCCTTAACACCGGGAGCCACCACTACCCCATCATTATATTGTAATACTGTATCACTGGATATTAACAATTTTTATCAAGCTCCAACTTTTGAGGACAGTCGACTGGTCGAATTCACAATATGGCGATATTAGGTATAGTAAGGTAATAAGGTCAGATTTAATGTTTCACTCATTTAGTAAATAAAACTGAAGCATTGTTTAAGCAGAATATCAGTATAATTTGTATTCTGTTATTAAACATGTCCTTCAAAGATCTATGGTTCTCTCTACCTTGCCATCCATCTGTCTGCTTACTGTGCTGTCTGATGTGTAACTGTGGTCGCTGTGCGAGCGCTCACTCCGGTGTTTTTAGATGTTTAGCGCTTGTGGTGAAATGGGTGCGAACAGAAAACTAGACGGAAAAGAAAAAAAAATCTACCTAATTTAAGCTATAGGGAAACAGTAAGGAGGAGGACAACCGAAGGAGCTGTTTGTTAACAGGCAAGGCAGGCACCTGCTTGGGGCCACAGGCCATTAGGGGCCCCTGACAAACATATTTATTATTTATAAGATAATGCTAGTTAGTCAGGCCCTCTGCAAGTTTTTACTTAGATTCCCAACAAACTGGAGAATCGCCTCAACCCATGTCCATAGCCCATTAACACCTGCATGAACTCTAAATTACCTGGCGTAACACAAGTACACATGATGTATATTAAATATTTATTGCATTTAAGTAACCATTTAACATTTATTTCATGATTATGCCCCCTGAGATAAAATGGTCACTACACAAGCACCAGTGATCACCAAAAAGGGGACGAGGATTAGCCTTGCCCTCCCCCTGAACGACTGAAGCAAAGATCTCGTTTCTTTTTGTCAGTGGGTAACTGATAAAAGTGTCTTCCAGGGCTTTGACCTCATACGTTGTGGCATTCCCCATGCACAACTGTCTGGCATTGTAAAACCATGGACAGATAGCCAGATATAACGGCAGCTGGCTCAGTTTTACATCGGGTCTGAAGTCACACACAAGAGCTTCATGGTCTATACTGTAGCATCTATAGCTTCGAAAACCAGGAAGTCAAAAAATACTGGAGCAGTGCTGATTTTAAAGTGGCTGTCTTTAATGGACTCCAGTTTTGTTTAGTTCTTTAAACCAATGAATTGACATAATTGCATGCATTTATTCACTGCTTTAAGCTTTAAAACACATCTTATCTGTTCAGAATCTTCATTTTATCCACATTAATGCTGATGCATATAAAAAGTAACTATTGTAATCATTCAGTTATTTAATTTGCATATCCTTTTTAATAAAAGCATTTCATGTAGCTGGACATTGAATGCCACTGGTCTGTGCAAACATATAGCAAAATATTACAATATTTAAATTATTATATAATATTGTTAGATATTTTCAAAGAATTACAAATGTTTATTTGAATTCACCAACATAACCAGTGAAGTAAAGACCACTGACTTGTTTTTGCCAGAGAACCTGAAGCAATGCATCCAGACAGATGGAGAACTTGTGAAACCCTGAATAGATGTGAGAGGAGCTCAGGACTGAACACTGACCCAGGAACTGTGAGATGGCAGTGACAGCTGCGGCACCACAACTGACTTGTGGTCCTATATTAGAACACGTTGCATCAACCTGTTTAGGAAGTAGTCCATACATGTGGGGTTTTTGATGATGTAATCTTTATACATGGTATATTTGGTTGGAGATATTTTTTCCCCTTCCTGAATCTATTTTTTTTCTTTCAGATTTCTCACAATTAAATGATTGAGATGACCTTAAACAGGCCTTTCATGCTTCCCTCCAGTGTGACTGAATTAAAGCAATTCTGCAAAGAAGAGTGGCCAAAAATGGTCAAAGACTCAGAGCGGCAAAACCACTTACTGTATTATGTTCAGGGGCAGTTACTTTCTCACACTGGCCTGATAGGTTTATACAGTATAGCTTTTTACTCTTAATCAATGAAATTATCATTTAAAAATTCCATTTTGTATTTACTTTTGCAATATTAAAATGTGTTTCATGATCTGAATCATTTAAATGTGTGATAAATTAAGAAGAGGGACAATACTTTTTCAAGAAAATATTCGATATCTTCATGTATTCCAATGGTTTACGATACACATAAGAAAAGAATGTTTTAATTCTGTAAAGTTGTTGTCCTTACTTGGACCTGGCTACAATGAACTGAGGAATTCTGTGACACAAATTACCGCAAAATGAGTTGATTCAATTTCAACAAAATGAGTTGCACTTGAGCAACAACACTCACCGTGTTTAACACGGGTCATTCAGCTGTCACTAAAATCAAGCAATTTCACATGCTCATATCATCCACACATCCACCTTTCAACTGGAGAACACTTTTACCATCTTCCTTCTCTTTCGTCAGCATACCAACTGCTTACCAAAGCTCAAGAAATAATGAATAGCGTTCTGTGAAGTTTATGATGTCATTAGCAGCATGGTATGCCTCAGGGCAGTTGGGGATGTATGCAATTTGTGTATAGAAAGGTCTAGGGCTGGCTTCCTTTCTCTTCCTTCAAACATCTAGCCGCCCTCTTGCTCTAATAAACAGGAAACGTCATCATCAGCAGTGTGACTTATAGAGAGCAGAGGAAGCCCTATGGAATAATTGACTAATGACAGGCTGAGCATGTGTGTGTGTGTGATGGTTTTGTGGAATGCTTTGAAGTGGTCTTCACGTACAGTCACTTACTGTAATTTACTGTCTTCTGTGAGTCATAATTTGTAAATGCCAGTGCCAGGAACTGCTGACCGCGTCCTATTATGCTTCCAAACGCTGCACTGGACACTGGACAAAGGTCCCGTTCCAAGCCTCTCGAGTGGCGTGCTGTCCCTGCCGTTGCTTGTCGTGAGAGGCGAGGCAGCGTAGGAGGCCATATGACGGCATCACCGTGTCTCAAAGCGCCACGCATGGCAATCGATGAAAGGTAAAATTTACTGAAACAAATTTAATATGCTTTTCATTGAGTCTTCAAAAGCCAGGATTCATGACACCTGATTAATTAGTGATGACGGCTGAGCCACGCTGTTCCTCCCTAATTTCTTCAGAAAAGCACAAAGTCTTGCATGTTTGCGGAGAAATGTTGCTTGTGATATTGCCAAGAACATTTTGAAAAAATAAAAACTTTTTTTTTTGCTTTTAATATGTTGTGTATTCTGAGCTGGTTTGTGAGATGAGTTCATCAACATGATCAAATTCCATAGTGAGATAAATTACACTCAATGAGGCGAGGTGGTTTCTGTGATCGATCTGTGTAGCCTCAAATCTGGGGTTTTAGTGAGAAATCCAGGGAACAGCACTTGATATCACTAACCAAAGCTCATCTATCTTTCAGTGATACCACATTTACAGATTTTGGTTTGTTGGACTGTTATTCCCTATTGCTTGTGGCTCAAAATATAACCTAGAGACCTAGAGAACTTAATTTCTTCATAAAAATACATGATTATTTTCAAAAACATATAACATTAATGATGCGAGACGTAACAGCTTGACCGGGCACATCGCTCACGTCTACAGTAGGATTTTTTTATTTACTTTTTTCACTTTTCCTTGAAATAATATGGACATTGTGATAATGTGTGAGTCCTTGGTTTTTTTTTTTTTTTTCATTTTAAAGCAACACTACAATTTCTATCAGCTTGGGGTTATAGACACTCTTCTTGTGTGTCTTAAAGAAATGATAAAATTTTAGGTCATATTATACACACCTCGGTCATATCTTATGGAGGAATACATAGTAAAAAATTTAGACAAACAATAAAAAATATCTTGCGAAACACAAAGTGGCACATACAGTATAATACATGGTTTTTGAAGTGCGCTAAAATGTGATTAGGTTTCTGACCAATTGGAGATGAGACAGACCTTTTGTTACCAGTCATAATGCAGAAGATCTTATTTCTTTATCTCACACAAACTATCAGACAGAGGCTGTCATAATTATCATCTATAAATCACTTAATTCTACATGTGGTTTAGACTGACACTTACAGTAGACAATAATTATTAATAATTATATATAATTATTTATATAATTATTATTATAATATAAATATAATAATAATTAACAAATATCGAACCAAAATGGGCTTTAAAAAAACAGTGATTTGAGTCCTGGTTCTGCACACTAGGTTTCTAATCAATCATAAACAAGACTGAATTATTGCAACCAATCATAATGCGATTTCTTAACATCACACAAAGAGGCTTGCTAATAATTCCATAATGGTAACTATAATAGGAAAACCACTTTTTGTCTGTATTAAATACCAAAATGGATTAATTCATAAGAATGTGATTTGAGGCATCCTGATTTAATTAGTCAGTTTCAAAAACACTATTTACTTGAATGAATGAGTAGTGCTAGTTTCTGAGAATGTGCATAAACGACAAACCAGATGAGCACAGGATATGTGTGGCACTGATTCTATGCATCGTGAATGCTGTACTTAAAAGAAAGTCTAATCCTAGAAAAATTTTAATCAGATCTCAATTTGCAATAAAAAGGCCCATTTTAATTATTCTTATTTCACCTATTTGACAAACCGACATATGGTTTGAATCCATAGTATAATAGTTTATCCACAATGTTATACTAACAAAAGGGGAAAGCTATTACTGTACAAAAAAGTATATAAAACTTTGACATAACTTAACATTGGAAAGTTTTTTTTCTTGTCATTAGAAGATACTGTAAGTAGGCGGCACGGTGGTGTAGTGCTTAACACTGTTGCCTTGCGCCTCCAGGGTCCGGGTTCAATTCCCGCCCAGGCTCATTTCCTGTCTCTGTGTGCATGGAGTTTGCATGTTCTCCCTGTGCTTGGTGGGTTTCCTCTCACAATCCAAAGACATGCAGATTAGGCTAATTGGCATTCCCAAACTGCCCATAGTGTGTGTGTGTGTGTGTGTGTGTGTGTGTGTGCCCTGTGATAGATTGGCACCCTGTCCAAGGTATACCCTGTGCCCTAAGCATCCTGGGATAGGCTCAAGGCCCCTGTGACCCTGAATACAGGATGTTGTGGTATAGACTCTTTTTTATATCAGCTAATTAATTTTTTTATTAATATTTTCTTTAAATAGATTTATTCATTATCGCCATCTACAGATTGCTTGCAAATAAAGTTAAATAATGTAGAATGTCGCAAAATTGTGATTGTGTACTGTACATTATTAAGTTTTGGTTTAAAATGTGTGAACAAGTCATAAGTTTCCATGTGTCGTGAAAACATCAGTGTATCCATAAATAATCTCATTGTTCATTGCAATTCAACAAGAATATACAAGATAATGGTATAATAGAGTTAACAGAATGTTTACCAGATGTTCATTGCAGACATGAACACCAGGAAAGTGTAATTTTACATGGAGGTCCAAACTACAATCCTGTATAAACAACAGGATGTTGCTTGAATACTACATGCAGAGACGTGATAATTTCACAAAATATCCAAATACGCCCATACCGTCATGCATGACATGCACATGCATCTACATCCATCTGCAGTATTTTATAATGAGAATTTTGCAAACAGATTATGGAGGGTGGGAATTACAATAACATCATTGGTTTGTTCTTGTAACATGGTTTCTGAAAACCTGTATCCATGCATCTTTCCCAGAAAAAAAAAAAAGTTAAATGTGTAATGAAAAGAGATTTTTTTTAATCCAGTTCAGGAGCCATCGCATTTCCACACCTGAATCCAGACATACTGTATGTTGACATATGTTGATCTTACTTATCCCTTAATTTATGTCACTTTTTTAAGCCAATTCTCTTACTTTTAGTCCTTGTAAAATGTTGCCATTGTTTTCAACATGTAACATGAGCATAATTTTCTAACATTAATGATTTAGTCATCTGTATGTTTTACACCAATCAGCCATAATATTATTTTGTAGATTCCCATTGTGCCGCTGAGGCATTGAGCCCAATGGGAGCGTTCTGTGGTATCTGGCACTAGAATGTTGGCAAAGGGATACTTTGGGTACTTTGGGTTGCCGAGTGAACCCTGCATGGTTCTGACTTGTTTGTCTGGTGCATCCCATGTGTGCTTGATTATATTGGGATCTGGGGAGTTCGGTTGGTGGCCTTGAACTCTTTGGCTGCTAGGGTGTATATACAGTGGGCTGTGGTCCACTGGGTGCTCTGGTGCCTTTCTATTTTGGCCATCGTTGACTTGTTTTGACTTGTTTTGACTTGATTTATGCTTCATTGACTTTTCTGTGAGATTGGACTGGACTGGGCAGGGTGGCCTCTGGTCCCCACAGGCATAGATGAACCATGGGTGCTTGGCACCAGTTTACTTGAATAGACATTAATTGATAATCAATGGTAATGACTTAATGTTATGGTTAATTGGTGTATACGGTCATACAAAGAACACTCTATATCCTAAAGCTAATAGTTTAAGAATGATATCGATTTTAGCCTTATACTCCATATACTCAGTGTCTATCCATATACTGAATTCTTTTACTTTTCTTCCATGATAGAACGTATTATCAGACACAACAGAATTAACATCTTTGTACAATCTGCAAACACTAAAATATTTACCAGTAATGTGACTCCATGTTAGGTGGCACCGTGGCTTAGTGTTTGGCACTGTCGCCTTGTACCTCCAGGGTCAGATTTGATTTCTGCCTCGGGTCTGTGTGCGTGGAGTTTGGATGTTCTCCCTGTGCTTGGTGGGTTTCCTCCGGGTACTCCAGTTTCCTCCCACAGTCCAAAGATATGCAGGTTAGGCTAATTGGCGTTCCCAAATTGCCCATAGTGTGTGTATGTGCCCTGCAATGGATTGGCACCCTGTCCAGGGTGTACACTGCCTCTTGTCCTAAGCCTCCTGAATACAGGAATAAAACAGTATAGAAGATGAGTGTGAGTGAATGACGTGGGATTAGGTGGCATAATAGTGTATCTGATTTGATTTGTTAAAAAAAACAAAACATAAAATGCATTCATATACAGTACGTTATTGCAGTGTTACAGGGCATTTGGCATTTGGACCTAGCTTTTGTATGCACATTTAAATAATGGCTTTAATCTTGCACTCATGCAAAAATCTCATGATAAATTAAATTTGATATTTTTTTTACTGCACTGCAGAGTTACAACATTGGTTTAAATGCTGCAGATAAGAGTTCTCACAGGTTTATCACAGAACTATAGATTTAGTATTGACTTGCAATAAACAACTCGTCAAATATATATAGTTAACTAGTTAAAAATTTGGATAATGCAGTATCTTACCGACAGACTTCTAGATAGAAACTTACTGATTGGTTATTTATTTATGCATTTGAGTGACAGTTACAGGAAACAAGACAGTGAGTGTTTGTTCTCTTCTTCTGTAGTGTTCGTAATTTATTTGGTCTCTCTCATGTTTGCCATCAAAGACTCAAAGATTGTTTATGTCCTCTGTAATTATTAATCTTCCTCGTGACGCAACTCCCCTCAGGGCTGAGATGGACACAAAGCCTGTCTGACTCTCTGATGTGGAAAAACTAAATGTATGAAATGTCTGAAAAGAGCAAAATGATGAAGAAATTGGTTTTTTTAAAAACTCAGAACTGCTTGTGACAGCAGAAGAGATAAACTGAATGGGGTGGAGGGGGAATGGAATTGTTTGTAGCAGATCTCATCATCTTGCCAAAGTTGAGGAAACTGGGCACGTATTCCGTTCTGATGTGATACGTGTAAGCCAGTTGTAGCTGTTCCAAAGTGAAAAAAACAAAAACAAAACACAACTATTATAAATGGCCATTCATGAAGAGACCAGTCATACTCTGCGAATAGAAAATTGTGCAGGGAATTGGATGTTTAAAGAAATAGAGTTAGTGTTGGTTACATTTTAATTGCAACTCGTATGTGTAAGGATTATAAAAAACAACAAGTAAAAACATCACTCACATTCTCTCTCTATACCACTTATCCTGTACAGGGTTGTGGGAGACCTGAAGGTTGTCCCTGGGGACTAGGCGGCACAAGGCAGGATACTCCCTGGAAGGGGTGCCAGTCCATCGCAGTGCCTATTAGTGTTGGGGGACGTTACTTTTTACGTTTTACTTTTTAACTAATTACATTACAAAATTACTGTCTTTAAAAAGTAATCAGTTACATTACAGCGCTATTTTCTGATAAAAGTAACTAGTTAGAGTACTTCTACATTGCAGAAAATGAAAACTCCTTTGTCATTCCTCATGCATGTTGTTTTAGTCGAGACCTTTACAATTATTCTACCATCATCACTCAGCCACGTTTGGTCCATAATCTGTTTCCTACTAATACCCCTATCTTTCTAATGGTGGCCGTATACTGTATACAGTTCACCATGATTCACCGCGAGTTTTGGAGCTGGGATTAGATTTCCATCTTTCCGCGCGTCGGTCCTCGCATAGTCAAACCGCATAGCAGGAATAACAGCAGGAATAACTGAGGGGGGCGTCTTATTGGGGCAGGGGTTGTAGGACGACTTTCACAAACACACTAAGGGATTGGGAATGACTGCTCTCTGGCTCACGGATTACATAAATTGTCTAAATAATGGATTACATTTTTTAAAAAGTAACTAAATACCTGAGTACTTAAATGGCGGACCTAACGCGTTAGATTACTCCAACAGGGGTAGCTCAGTGGTTAAAGCATTGGACTACGGTTCGGAAGATCCCAGGTTCAAACCCCACAACCACGAAGTTGCCACTGTTGGGCCCTTGAGCAAGGCCCTTAACCCTCAACTGCTCAGATGTATAATGACATAAAAATGTAAGTCGCTCTGGATAAGAGCGTCTGCCAAATGCCTAAATGTAAATTACTCGTTACATCAAAAAAATAATCCAAGTACTCTAACGTATTACTTTGTAACGCGTTACAACCAACACTGGTGTCTAAGCACACACACTCACTGACACTTAGTCACACATTATAGGCAATTTGGACACACCAATTAGCATAATCTGGAGGTCTTTTTCTCTGCAGAAGAAACACTGGGCGAACATGCAAACTCCGTGCACACAGGAATCAAACCCTGGAGGTGCAAAGACACAGTGCTAACCACTACATCAAAAAAAAGAAATGAAAAAAGAATAAACTGCTAAAATGTTACCAGTGGTTAAATACCAGGAAACCTTTTCATAATTATTCTATTAATATTTGTATTTTTTTTTAAGTTATAATTTTTTTTAATAAATATTAATACATATAAATTATTGGTATTCAACATCAAATTACAAAATATTTTCGCTTACTCACTCATTCTGTACAATGTTGTGGGAATCCTGGAGACTATGGGGCATTAGGTGGGTTACTCTCCGGACAGGGTGCCAGTTCATCGCAGGTTTTCAATCACACACACTATGTGCAATTTGAAAATGCCAATTAGCTTACTTCTCATGTCTTTGGACTGTGGGAGGAAACCAGAGTACCCAGTGGTAACACACCAAACACAGGGAGAACAGGTGCAAGGCCTCAGTAATAACCACTATGCCACAATGCAGTCACGACAACCTGTTTTTTTTTTTTCCAAGGGCACCCTCAGTATTATTGTATTTTTAAAAGCACAAGAACTTTGGCGAATGAGCCGATCCCTCCTACAACCTCCCCTGTGACACTTTTTGAAGGGATCCCTCCAACGGTTTTCCCCAAATGACTGTTTATCTGATTTGGGACTAGGTGGTCATATCGCCCTGAATTTTGCACACACACCTACAAAACACCTTCAAAAGCTGTACTACTTTAGATCATGTCAATCCAAAAAAAAAATCACCCCTACAAAAATAGCCCTGAACTTTGGACCATTTTGGAAAACTGCCATCCTGTGCTGTATTTCTGAAATACACACAAAACTCGACACCTCAAAAGTTCAAAGCCTCCTCTCTCAAACAATCCAAGAAGCCAAGCTCTAGCACCTATGCTTCCTCTAATATAAGTACAGATACCACAGGAGTGCAGTTGACTTTTTGCTGGATACATTTTTTGTGCCTGTGAGATTCACATGCAGGGCTTTCCAGCCTCGACTCACACACACATAAACACACTCTCCTTGATATCCAGTCAGTAGACAGACGGAATAACGTACATATTTCTAACCATATGTTCTCCATGTGCTTGGTGGGTTTCCTCCAGGTACTCCGGTTTCCTCCCACAGTCCACTCGCTAGTCAACTGCGAGTAGTAATTAAAATTTAACCAACACTAACACTATTTCTATTAAATTCTTTAAATTCCCTGCACAATTTTCCATCTAAGCACATGACTGGTCTCCAATCAGAATGGCAAATACTTGCGGTTTTTCAGTTTTTGAGTTAGGAGTAGCAACAAATGGCTTAAAATTATCACATCAGAATGGAATACATGCCTGGTTTCCTAACTTTTGGCAAGATGATGAGATCGGTACTCCGCCTAGTGCCCTGAGTCTCCTGGGATAGGATCCAGGACTCCCATGGCTCCGTACAGGATAAGCGGTAAAGTGAATGATTGAGTGAGCGAGATGCGTCTTATTTTTTATTTTTCTTAACACGAAACATACTATGGTATCAGTAACGTTGCAGCTTTGTGCTGTTTAGATGGTATTGTATTGGACTGCACCTGTTAACATTTCCCATGAAAGTCCCATTACACTGGCTCCGGCTGAGAAGTTTAACAAGTCTTAGAAGACTTTCAGTTTTCTTAGAACAGTATGCTTCAGTACTCTTGGGCCTAATTACTGTTTTATTCTGCAATTCTCTTTGTATTTATATCAGTTTTCATAACATATGGGTTACTCTGACTTTCTCTACGATGCTATATGAGCGCTATATGTACAGTGGGGTTTTATCGATTGTGTGTCATTGTGTGCGTTGCTTTAGTAAAGATTCAGTAACACTGGATCCTATTATCACAGCGTGTATATAATGTATGACTCATCATGGCACGTGAAATTTGTATGTCTGCGATGCGTAGCGAGACCAGGAACATATGGAGCGGGAACACAACCATGTGCAACCAGAATTTATTCCTTCTGTTGCGAAGATGAAGACTCATGCAGGATGAACTCACCCAAACGGCATGACAGCTAAACCAAATTCAGATCAATGAATCACAAAGAGAGGAGAAAAAAAGAGAGGGAGAGACAAAGAGAAGAGACACTGAGATAGAGATAGAGAGAGAGAGAGTTTGAAAAATATTCATCGACTTAAAATCTAAAAGAACATTTTTCCATCCCCGTCCCATGAGACAGAGTGAGAGAAACAGAGAGCAAGAGACAATGAGAAAGAGGAGGCCCTGGCAGCCTCTGGCAGCTTTGTAGCTTCTTGCTGTGCTGTATGTAAATGAACACATGCGTTCATTTGGGAAATAACAATCACAATGCTCAAGATGAGAGCAGCAAACAACAACAATAACAACAACAACATCGAAAAACCCACATCTTGCGGTCCGAAACTGTCGAAAAAGGGTTGACAAAGGAAAACATGAATAAATCAGCATGGTGAGGATGGCGTGAACCTCGACGAACATCAGAGGAGAATAAAAGAGAGAGAGAGAGAGAGAGAGAGAGAGAGAGAGCACCTAAACCTGGATGTAATGAAGTGATTGGGCGCTCACTATGGATGTTTAATGTCCACAGAGACGAGACGGAAAAGCTGTTTTATCCACTTCTCAATCATCCTGAGGCCTGGATCACTCATTTCAACCGAAAAATGATTAAAGTCTCCTACAGTACATCATCCAGCATTCCTGTTAGGAACACAAGAGGACTGTACAGATGTTCTTGCAGGGCTGAAGCTTTGTACAGAACATGTAAACAATTGTTTGTGTAAATACGAAAGAAAAGAGAAAAAACGACAGACAGGGTCATCAAAGAAATGTTGCAAAAAACACATATAAATCCCTGTATACTTTCATTATTGTAGCCTGGCAGTGAGAATCTTTTACCCTACATGCAACTACGCATAATTGGATATCATGAAAATTCCTAAGCATTAGCTTGGGACACTGGGTATTTTACCCTGTTTTTCACCATATTGCTCAGATTACAACTGTGACTTGTTTAGCTATGAACAAAAACCTGTAAATTTGAAATCCACAGGACATTATTTCTACGTGCAAGTCTACAAATTCATCATAACCTTCATAATTTTAAATATCCAATTTAAAACACTTTTGTCAACATGGAGTAGTGCTAGACTGTCATGACCAGCAACACTTTCTGCTGTCCTTCTGGATATTATCTGGATATTATCATTTCCATGTGCTTTCCAACCCCTTCCATGATAATAAATAAGTAATACACTATCAGTAAAGCATTAATGATGCTCAACAAACTAAGAGGTAATTCTAGGAATAGAGTAAATTACACTAACATTCCATGGACAGGAAACAGTGATTTAATTATTATTTATGATTTGGTGATTTAATCCAGTTCTGTCCAATTTGATTAAACAGTAATATCTGGCAGAATTGTATGGACAGTTATGACCAAGAAAAGGCCACAGTAAGCTTGGGGCATTTTCACATTAGGACCTCAGGATCATTTCTGGAAACACTTGGCACAAAATCTGGTTCATTTCGATCAGTGAGAACGCAGTCGTTCCAGATGCGGGAACCGTACCCGAGCTGGTCTCAGGTACAGTACGGTATAATGGGGCACGGATCGAATCAGATATGGAAGCTGATCGTACCCGAACACAGAAGTAGCCTGCTGTTTAGACATGACGTCCTCAGTGCAGTCTCTGAAATCTCTGTGAGCATGTACAGTACAGTAGCACACTTTAATCTCATCCTCTGACCTACACAGCCATAACTGATACAATAAAAAGAGTTGGCATTTTTTTCCCGCAATATCAATAACATTAGGCACAGTGTGAAGGTTAACTTCCTTCTTCTTTTTTTTGTGCTGTGTTTAATGGCGGTGCGTACTGCCACCTGCCAGATCAGAGAGTGTAAATATGCAAGTGTACCCGAGTACGGAGACCAGAGGGAGTGGGGAGGGGGAAGCGGGAAGCAAATCAATCGTGCGCCAATGTGAAAATACCCCAATTCCTCTACAGCACACTCCAGGTTCTCCACTGTACTTCCATTTGTTTGCATCATTTAACAAATTCACTGTTCAGTGTTTTTCCTCAGCCTCTGTCTGCTTCCTGCTCGTGTAATCTCATAACGTCTAAACCGCAGCGTTGACTTAATGGGTGAAAACTGATGAGTCACAGCTCATTGCTTAACTTCTAGTGTATGAGTGATGCTGTACAGCTGCTACATAGACACGGCGAGTCATTTACATTTGTTCATTGGGTAGACGCTTTCATCAAAGCAGCAAATGAGCCAAAATCCATTTCATAGAATGGATAGACGCCATAACCATCCGTGGCCGGGAATATTAATAGAGAGCGCGTAATTGTCCCTGCTTTCTGGCTGGAAGTGATGGCCTTCATCTTTCTTCTAACAGCATGGCACTGTAGTTCTAACGGAGTTCTAAACATTAGCATTTTTATAATATTTCAAAATAATTCAATATAATGGAAGCCAGATAAATATGAGAGAAAATTCTGTAATTTATTTGCTAAAATACCCCTTCTCAAGGCGATCGGACGAAGAAAGAAAAACAGTTAAAGAGCTTGGACCAGATCGACCTGATCTTCTAATTAAGTGATCACGGCCGAGCTTACACTCTGTTTTACAGAGTTGATTTTTGCACCAGCCGCCACTGCACCAGACCCCAGAGGAACAGCACCCAACACGCTCTCAATGTGGCTACATAATATATATATATATATATACATACTGTCTGAGCTTTTTTATTATAGAGATTACTCACTTACTCACTCCTTCCCTATGATGGTTATCCTGTACATGGTGAAAATCCCAGGGCATTGGGTACCACCTGAATGGGTTGCCAGGCATACTGTACAAGCACTACCAGAAATGGCAGTTAGCTTACTCTGGATGTCTTTGGACTGTGAGAGGAAACCAGACCATCCGGAGGAAACACACCAACCATGGGAATAACATGCAATCTCCACACATTCGAACCTAAAAGTAGGACTCAAACCCATGACCCTTTAGGTTAGAGGCAGCAGTGCTAACCACTGCAAATCATAAGAATAGATAAACCAAATATAGGATTACTAAACTTATTTCTGGACATTTTCCCAATTATTTGCCAATAAATTGATAAAGAAAAAAATACATTTGTAACAATATCTAACAATAAATGTATTAATCATATATTTAATTTATTGAACTAATAACAACAACTTCAACTATATTCAGAATTTTCACTTGGTACTGTAACATATAATATTTTTGCAGTGTGATTTCTAGCTAGCGCCTCTCCAAAATCCAATATTCATGCTGTTTGTATCTAGCACTGAATGCCCATAATCTAAACAACACCTGAGTGAATATTTTAGTTTGTAGTCTACAGCATCACACTCTCAGGCATCGGGTAAAAATCTAAACTTTGTGAAAGTTCTACCTGCCACAGGGTGTAGAAATGAACATCTCATCAGTGAACTTTGTGATCATATACAGTACAGTGGCAATGCATGTTACAGGTAATTACATGTTACATTACATGTACAGTGAAATACACACTGCCTGGGCAAAAACAAAAAAGTCGCACAGTCTAAGATTTCATTCAGTCACTTTTAGCTTTGATTAAAGCACACAACGTGGTGTCCAGTTCATGTGTGAAAATGATTCGTCATGCTCCCAGAACCACTCGAACAATTTAAGACCTGGAATGTGCCTGTGCCATCAAGAAAACGAAGAAAAACACCATAGATATGATAAACTGCTCATTCAGTACATTCAGTACATTTATTTTATTGTCACATAACATTGCTGAGTCTAGACCTGACCAACTGAAGCAACCCCAGATCGAGGCTTGTACAGTGGCCACTATGCATGATGGGTTCATTGCTTCATTTGCTTCCCTTCAAACCCTGAAGCGCCCATCACTCTGGTATAGGGTCAATCTGCACTCATGATGCCACATGATCACTAATAAATTTAAGTCTTTTTTCTCTAATTAGTCACAATCCTGTGAGTTCTCATCACATTGTGTGTGTATGGAAATTCTCTTACTTTCATTATTAAACATTGCTGTGGTTTTTACTGTTGAATTCTTTTACCATGCAACGTCACCAAGTGTTTAAGTGCTATGATCTCCATTCATGATTTTTTTCCGAACACATTCAAGTTGACAGATTAACACTATTCCTCCAGGTTTTGATAATGTGTTAAAGGCTTCTTAAACTTGTTCCATTAATTTCTTATTTCCTTATAATAATTTGACCCTTCGAACTCTTTTTTTTGGCCGGGCAGTGTTTATCTAATACAAGGACCATCAACTAACAATTCACTTGATTCATCTGACTTGGAAAAGCTGCATTATGATGCACCTAATCCTAGTCTTTGATGCTTTCCTATTTCTTTCCCTGTTACTTAGACATTATTTATTCTAGAACCATATTCTTGTTGAACATCTCATTTTAAGTTGCACATCTAAATTGCATTAAGATGAATTATCCTTATGCAAATTCCTTAAATATCCTTATGCAAATATCCTTATGCACATCCCAGCACATGATCACGAACAACCCAATCCAGCACCAGTGTTTATATATATACCGTCAGGGCTTGACATTGGCACCCGCCCACCCGCCAAATGCGGGTAAAATTCGGCTGTGGCGGGTAACAACTTTAATCTC
>JAQMYK010000036.1:30543785-30555374 GCA_030014345.1 Clarias buthupogon
ACGTAATTTCGATTCTCTATATGTATGCACTGTACATGTAGCAGAATTGACAATAAAGTTGACTTTGACTTTGACTTTTGTCTTACTTCCGGGTCCTCGTGCCGGTCGCGAGCTGAGTGTGCATGACAATATTCTTGTATTAGCTGTAAACATGATTTTTTTTTAAAAATGTGACCAGTCTATCTCTTTATTTTTCTCTTTAATCAATCCAAAATACAACTCGTTTATTCCTAAAAACTGCTTTATTTTTAACGTTTTCCAGCCTTAAGCCTGTAAAGCCAATAAATAAACTGATAAACTTATCAGCAATTTCTTAAAGAAAGCAAGACTGTGTTTCTTTGTTGAATAATTTCCCACAAATTAGATTCATACTGTAGCGTCATTACAGTACCAGGCAAAAAATTCGAGGCACACCTTCTATGGGAATTTCTTTTTTTTTTTTCTGTTTGTTCGTTTCAGGATTTAATTTCTACATTCTAAAACAATACTGGAGATTTCAAAGCTATGAAATAACACATATGGAATTAGGTAATTAAGTAACAACAACAGTAAACTGTTATTTTAACACACAAAGGTCAGCTGTTCTGGAATAGTTCTTGCAAGAACAGTATTGTCATGTGCATTTGCAAACCTCATCAAGCACCATAATGAAACTGTCTCTCATGAAGACCTTCACGCTAAAGCTAGGCCAAAACTTACCTCTGTTGCAGAGGAGAAGTTCATTTACTGCAGAGTTACTGTACCAGCCTCATAAATGACCAATTAACAAACAGCACCACAGATTAGAGCCATTATGAAGGATTTACAGAGCATAAGTACAGTAGCATATCCTGTACTGTACATCTCAATATCAACTGCTGAAAGGAGACTATTGCAGATTTTGGATGCCTTCAGCATTTTTGACAATTTATAAAAAAAAAAAAATCAGGAAAGACCATGGAATTAGAAGGTGTGTCCAGACTTTTGATCAGTAGTGTACATAATTATTTATATTAACAGGGGCAGTGGTATCTCGGAGGGTTAAGGAACTGAGTTGCTGATCAGAAGGTTGGGGGTTTAAGCCCCAGGTCTACCAGGTTGTCATTGTTGGGCCCTTGAGCAAGACCAACACCTTATCTGCTCCATGGGCACTGTACAGTATCTTTGCTGACCTTGCGCTCTGGCCCCAGTTATGCTGGGATATACAGTATGAAGAAAGAATTTCACTGTGCAGTAATTTATATGTGACAAATAAAGCCTTATCTTAACTTAATACTCTGCAAAAATCCTATGCCGCCCGTCATTCCATCATATTTTGCTTCAAAACAGCCAGATGTTCTTGTAGTTTTCATATTGCCTTGATGAATAGTTAAAACAGACTGCCAATGCAGTCAAAGCATATCTTGATAGGGGGAAAAAAGCATGATGGAACACTATCAGTCATGGATTGACCTCCCCAAAGCCCCAACCTCAAGATTATTGAATCAGTGTGGGATCATCCTGACAGAGAACGGAACAGAAGACAGGAGAACTATTCCTGAAGACTACTCAAAGAAAATAAAAGCTTGACTATGAGAGTTCAGACTGTGTTGAAGAGTAATGGTGGTCATACCAAATACTGACATTAAAGCTTGTTAGAATTATGCAAACTCTTTTTTTTTGTTCCTGTATTTATGTATGCACAAGGCACAATAAATCACCGTACCTTAACTTGTTTACCTTGTAAATTATAACAAAAAATTAGGGGTAGCTCAGAACTGTTGCTTAATCATTCCAAGAAAATTATTGTATTGTAATTATTATATGTCCAAGATGGTTGCTTCAACTAAGTTACAGTAATTTGATTATTTCTATTTTTTTTTTTTTTTCCCTTTTCTTTTAGAAATTAAAGTAAAACATTAAAAGTAAAACAACCAGGAAACAGAAATAGAAATGCATTTTTTGGATGTAAATCCAAATCTACAGCATCTTTATAAATCAGACTGATCAGTTCTTTAGTTTGTGTAGTGTTTGTGTAGTGTTTGGGGACTGCGCTGTATCTCACGGGAGCACTTCAGGCCGCGCTCGGTCCACTCTCCATCCTTTTTGCAGATTATTTTGCGGGATCCTCCTTGGCTCGAGTAGCCCTGTTTGCATGACAGTGTAACCTCCTCCCCTGGCTCGAAAAATAGGTGTCCTCCACTCAGCTCTGAGCCGTCCTCCTCAGGAGGTCGCGGGCACACTGGAACACCCACAACACAACACCATGCCATACAACTCAGTAAAGTCCATAATTCATCATTTTCCCTGCGTCAAAGACTTTATTCATTTAAATAAATATTTGGATAAATTTACAAATGTTTTTTTTTTCTTTACTTATTAGAAAAATATCTAAGATCTTAGCAACCTCTATTCATACATTGTAAATGCAAATTTGTTCACTCTACTTAAGTATAGCTTGAACTTAAAACTTTTTATACATTACCATGGTGCTTAATAGTATACCTGACACAAAGTTACACTTAAAATCGATTTTAGGTCAACAAACAAATAATTTTTATTCACATCAATAAATAGATTGTATTTTTAAGAAAAATAAAAATGTCTACAAAGTGGCATGGTGGTAGTGGTTAGCACTGTCGCCTTGCACCTCCAGGTTTGATTGGTCTGTGTGCGTGGAGTTTGTATGTTCTTCCCGTGGTTGGTGGGTTTTCTCCGGGTACTCCAGCTTTCTCAAACAGTCCAAAGACATGCAAATTAGGTTGACTGGCGTTCCCAAATTGCCTGAAGTGTATGAATAAGTGTGTATATCTGCCTTGCAATGTTTTGGCACCCTGTCCAGACCCTGCCTCTTGGGATAGGCTCCAGGCCAAGCGGTATAGACAATGAGTGAGTGAGTGAGTAAAAATGGCTACATAAGATAATGTACATGCAAGGCACAAGCTAGAGGGCAAACTAAGCAAAAAAACAAAAAAAAAAACAAGAAAGAAACTTATAATGGTAACTACTGACTTAAAGTATCTGTCTGGAAATAGAAGGTACTATAGGGTGAAATGGTTGCTTAATGGTTAGTTATGTTGCCTTGCACTATGAAAGTTGGGGGTTTGCAATTAAATCATAGATTTCGAGGGTAATAGGGCATAAGAACTTTGTGTCAGATGTACTAATACATTTCATTTTAATGTATTAAAAAGTTTTGAATGCAGTCTATTTACAAAACAACTAGAAGGTTTTTTGTAAATTTGGATTTACAGTGAAGTTATTAAGTTAAAAGTTATTAAGGGTGCTTTCACACCTGCAGGCTCTCATCCATTTAAATCAAATTCTAGTTCATTTTCCAACTTGATATGGGTCGTTTTGGACATTTGTGTGCTGCCCAAAAAAACCGCGCCGAGACCTGCACAAAGAGGTGGTCTTGCTTCATTGAGGTGGTCCTCATTGGGTGATAACAGATAGCAGGGATTGATTTGCAGTCATATTATGGTGTATGACTGCAAATTTGTGTGTACCTCGACTGGTATGATAAGAGCATCTGCCAAACGCTTAAATATAATGTAAATGTAAATGTATGTTGGGAAGCTGGAAGGTCAGTATAACAGGAAAGGTGATCAAGTTAATATGAAGTCCACTTTTGTTAATAGACAATAGATAAATAGATAACCTTCTCCAAAATCTGTCACAATAAGAGTGGTTTTGTTTGAAGCTTCTGTATATGTTAATCACTTTCTGCTGGTGTCAATTGTCCCACATGGAACCTCTAAGGAAATCACTTGTCAAAAAGGTTTATGCACCAGATCTTCAAAGGATCTTCTTAGTTTGCTCATAAGTGATCCTTATAGTTCTGAATTAAATGTTTCTCTGATACTAACTATAAATCTACATTTCAGAGCCCACGTAACATTACAAGTCAGCTGATTATAAATTTTCTTCTGTTTTCCTAGTTAATACTATTACAAAAGGCTACCTTAAAGTACTTTTTCTTTCTACTTACCTACTGTAGTACTCAATAAATACCCTGAGTCAAGTCATTAAACACTCAGTCAAATCATAAACCCCTCAATCAGAAGTTAGTGCTTTACTTTACCATTATCCGTCGTTACAGCGGTGAGCAGACAGACGTGACATGTAAGCAGAAGCAACCACCGAAAACCTGGCCTCATCCTTATTATTATTTTTTGATCGTTTTGGTTTGCTGATCTGGACTACACGCACTTTTCTCAGCTGTGTGTAGACGTTTTGCTCAAACATGCTGGGGGAGGTGATGGAGAAACAGGGCGGTCGTCATTTACCAGCATGAGGAAAACTCTGACCTTCTGCATATTTGTATACTCCCTTCCTCGTCCCTTGACTTTTACGCATTCCGCCAACAACAGCTCATTCCTCCATTAGAGTTTCAGTGGATGTCTGTAGATGTTTTGCAACGTGTGTTAGAGTGCTTAATATCTTTATTAAAAAAGAAATGTAGAAATCAGGTAATAAGTATTTGTGTTTCTGCACTGCTGGCTGTTCTGGCAATTGTCATGTGATGCAAATGCCAAATCTGTGCTGAGCTCAAAGGTCACAGCAAGAAGTTTGTTTAGAGAGAAATGAAACTTTTACTCCGGGTTTTTGGTAAAACATTTAATGTTCAAGTAAAATTCCTTTTTCAGATTTTTTTTTTTTATTTTTGAAAAAAGACTAAATGGTAAAATTAAATTAAATTAAATTTAGGGGGAAAAAAGCAGCTCTGACGACTTGTTCAACATGGTGGCATCTCTAATGTTACAACACACACCAATGCAAATATTTATTATATCTATTTCAATCTATTGATCTAAAAAAAATCTATAACCCCCACACCAAGACTAATCTCACCATTCCACTGAGCTGAATTTGCTACTGACACCGATTTAAAATAGACTCTGAAGTCGTTGTGGTCGGTACCAATTCCGTTCATTTTTCAAGCGTAGCGACCCCACATCAAACAACTCTAAGGCGCGAGGCAATAACGACGTGTTAGCCATATGATAATGTTTCATTTGAGAGCCATTATGGAATTTAACCATGTTCTACCGAGCCCTAAAGAAAACCATAATGTCGCCGCTGACATGAAGCAAAATTAAAAAGATGCTACCGGGTATGACGGCGGTGTTAACAGTGTGATGACGACCCCAAAATATTAGAATCGATCATATTGTTCCGTTAAGAGATAGATGCCGACCTATAGACATTGTAGGAATGGGACATACTGTATGTACCACTTGTCCTCTCTTACATACACAGTGATCCTTAAATATCTGGGAATAAGTTGAAACCAACTTGCATAAGAGACACATCTGTTTATTGGAACTGTACACACAATCATTCATGAACACCACTTGCACATTACAGTAACTCAGCTGGGAGTTATTGCCATCACTGACCTCGCTCCAAGCCATTTCCACATGTCTGGGACATTAAAGGAGTTCCTGTGAAGCCAGCGTTCCCGACGTGAAGGCTTCAGCATACTGAGGAAACTTTCTACCTTGATGGTATCCAAGTTCTAATCAAACCCTGGGATAAGTGCCTAAGCGTAGCAGGGGTTGATATTGAGAAATAAAGGGAGTTTTTACTCTCATAATGGTGTTCTGTTATTTTGCTCAATCACAAGTCCCAGTTTGACTTGAACTCCCGTCATGTCATCAAACAGGCATTGAAAAGGTATTTTTTACATTTTTACATTTGAATAAAATGTTTAATATTATCTATTTGCACAGACTAATGGTGGAAATGGTTAGCACAGTGGCCTCGTATGGTGTGTGTGTGTGTGTGTATGCATGTGCCCCTGTTTGCTCACACGATCCAAAGACACGGAATTAAAAAAAGATTAGGCTAACTGGCATTCCCAAACCGCCTGTAGTGTCTGAGTGTATGTGCATAACAGCCCTGCGATGTATTGGCACCCTGTCCATGGTGTACCCCACCCAAAATCTCAGCCCAAAGTACAGGATATAGAAAATTAAATAAAATAAAAAAATCCATATTATTCCCCAAATTGGGGGGAAAAAACCCTAAACTTAATCTTCCTTCCTCCACAGTTAAACATAATCAATCAAAGATTAAGGAATTGTGAATGAATATAGACAGGCATAACTGCAAGTAATTTCAAGACAAACAATTGAGAAACAGAAGCAATGCTTGCATCATTGAACCAGATACAGTTTTTTGCTTTTTCACAAATTATTTGAAACATGATCAATGAGCACGGCTCCCGAAGGAGAGTAATGCAGCACAACCCATTCATCAGCTTCAAGAATAAGACAGTAAGGATGAAATTTTGCCAAGGAACGTGCACGGAAAGACAAGAGCTTCTGGAGAACTGTCATATTTTCAGATAGAAGTTAAAGCTGATGGTCAACGGTTTGTATGGAGAAAGCCACAGGAGAGGAATTCCAATCTAACTGCATTAAGGGTGAAATAAATTACAGATGGGTCCAGGGCTGTTTTTTTTTATATCTCACAAACTCAGATAAATTGGTGAAGAATCATTCAAGCATCAGAAGTAGATTTTTTAATGATGACGTGAAGCAAACCTGTCACTTTTTGAAATAAAACTTCCCAAGGCCTTGACCTGAACCCCACAGAGTATTTATGGGATGCAAGTGGAGAAGTTTGCAAATGATCAATGTACCAGTGTGGATAAAACAGAACGTGAAAAAACTTCCACAACTTGGGAACTGATACCAGAATTGGTTGAGTCCATTCCCAACCTCTTGTATACTTGCATACGTGCGACTGCATATTGATGCAAATTTCCTATCAGTCAATCACATGTACAGTATGATCATGATCCCAACAACAGCACAGACACAGTGAAGTACACAGCTGGAAGTATCATGAGACAGGACTTTTTCTCTGCCAACGGCACTGAATAAACCAGGGTTAAAATGGATGTTTCAACAAACGGCAATTTCATACATAATGTTAAGAGGATGTATGGAGTGGAAAGATGTTAAACAATTAAATAAAAATGTGTCTGAATATTTATTTTCTCACAGTTTATCATTTCATTTCTTATAACAATTATCAAAAGTAGTAAATAACATTTATTAATGATGATGGTGGTGGTGGTAGTACAGTTTTTATTATTATTATTATTATTGTTGTTGTTGTTGTTGTTGCTGATGCTGCTGTAGTTTCTTAACTTACTAACCATCTTATCCATAAGCTGATGATGATGATGATAATGATGATGCTGCTGGTGGTGGTGATGATGATGGTACAGTTTTATTATTATTATTATTATTATTATTATTGTTGTTGTTGTTGTTGTTTTTGTTATTGTTGCTGCTAGTATTTTTTTTTTACTTGCTAACCACTTTGTCCATAATAATAATAATGATGATGATGATGATGGTACAGTTGTATATTATTATTATCGTTGTTGCTGCTGTTATTATTATTATTATTATTATTATTATTATTATTATTGTTGTTGTTGTTGTTGTTATTGCTGCTGCTGGTATTTTTTAAAAACTTGCTAACCACTTTGTCCATAATAATAATAATGATGATGATGATGGTACAGTTGTATATTATTATTATTATCGTTGTTGCTGCTGTTATTATTATTATTATTATTATTATTATTATTATTATTGTTGTTGTTGTTGTTATTGTTGTTGGTGGTGGTAGTGCTACTACTACTACTATTATTATTATTATCATCGTTGTTGCTGGTGTTGTTATTATTATTATTGTTGTTGTTGTTATTATTATAATTACATGTTTTTGTTGTTGTTGCCGTAGTCAGGAGTTAAACAGTATGAACGGTATACAGTATATCCGGTACCCCCGTTGAGCCCGTGCGCCTCTACCCCGGTTGCAGTGCTGCTCTTTGGCCGCCGGATGTCGCTCCCTGCACGCTAAGCGGCCTCGCGCGCCCCTATCCCTCCCATGTGAGCAGAGCGGACCGGAGTGACGTCACCGCGGGCGCCAGGAAGAAGCGGAGGGTTACGGCACGCGCTGTCACCGTTGTAGAAGTAGCGACGAGTAGAGGCGAAGGACGCGCGAGACCGTGCTGAGTTCCGCGAGCCTGTTGCTTTACGCTGGAAACCTAACACGCACACACACACAGACGCGCGCGCGCGTGCGGGCACACACTGAACTGACGGCAACTTTGTGTGAGCTGCAGGAGGAATCCGACTCTGTCCACTTTGTTGAGTTTTGTTGCCCTGTGCCATGGCTGATGTCAGCGACTCGTCCTCCACCTCGGACGTGGCGAACCGGTTCGCCCGAAAAGGCGCGCTCAGGCAGAAGAACGTCCACGAAGTGAAGGACCACAAATTCACCGCGAGGTTCTTCAAGCAGCCGACTTTCTGCAGCCACTGCACCGACTTTATCTGGTCAGTAGATCCTGCACGACTTCCCTCTGCTCCCTGCAAACTCGGAATCCAGCTGTCAGGAAGGCAACATGTCGTGATTACACTGGCACCTTCTCCGGCCAGACCGACCGAGTTGCACTTCTGTGTGTTTGGAAACAACTTTCAGGAAGCGTTTGGGAATTAATGGGGAGAAGAACAAAATCTGTAGAGGTTTACATCAAGGCTTTAAACTTTAACTTGTGTGTTAGATATAGTATGTTCCATGTATTCAGTGTGTGTGGGTGTGTTCATTTGAGATATTCATGCATTATAATAAGAGTTCCCAGGTGCTCTGTGTGTTTCCGGTTGTTAAGTGTGTTCCGGGTGTCCGGAGTGTTTTAATGTGGGTTTGTGTATTTTATTGTTGTGGGAGTTCCCAAGTGTTTGTGTTGCTACATTCTTGGTAAGCTTCCCAGTAGTCCGTGTACAGCTTGCATTCAGCGTGTCCAAGGTTTTCCGTGGTCTGTCCTGACCTCTTTACGTGTTCCATGAAAATATTTTGTGCATTGAGAGTATACAAGAGTTTCATATGTTCTACATATCTTCATTGCATTCTCTCTCTCTCTTTTTAATTTTCCAGATGTAGAATTCCAGTTACCCCATTCCAGGACGTTCTGGCCCTTTTCACTGTTGTGTGTTTTCTAATCCCTTCTATCTAAATAGTCTGGGTTGTTCTGGAATTTTGTGTGCTACAGATGTTGTGTTCTTCCTGCATGTCTGGCGTATCCCGTTGTCACTGTTCCAGATATTCCATTACAGATACAATGGACATTCCGTGGCTTCTGGGTGTCTTCCAGACCGAGTCAGTATTCCATGCATCGTAGTGTTTGGAGCGTCATACGTTTTGTCCAGTATGCCCCATAAATTAGTTTGTATTTTTTGGTATTCCAGAATTTCTTTCCAGGAATGCCATGCATATTGTGGATGTTATGTTGAATTCATTATAGTGTTAAAGGTCAAAGAGTTACTGTCAGAGTGTTTCAGGCATTCTGTGTTTTGCAGGTTTTCTATTATAGCCCATATTCCATTCCAGGGACAACTGACATTCACTGGGTTCTGGGTGTATTCCAGGCATTGTCAATATTTTATGCATCCTGGTGTTTGGAGTGTCATACATTTTGTACAGTTTGTTCAACATATTAGGTGTAGTCTGGGAATTTTTATTTTGTATTTCGAAAAAATGTTGAAAGAATAATGATGGCAGAGGTCAAAGCGTTACTGTCAGGGTGTTTCCGGCATTCTGTGTTTTCCAGGTTTTTACATTATATCCTGTAGGTTACGCAAGGTCTGTGTATTCCAGATGTTATTCTGTGCATCATTAATTGGGTGTTCCTATATTTTCGGTGTATTTTCCAGGTGTTTTATATCATCAGTATGTCCTGTTCGTTCTGGTCATTTGCAGTAGATAGATGTACCCCTTACCCGGGGACACGGCGCACTCTGTGTGTTCCTAGTTCCCACCCTTACAGTACGTCATCACGGTCTACCGTTAATAAATTCCCATAACCTCTGATTTTCAGTGCTGTTTATTTTTTTATTTTTATTTTATTATTATTATTATTTTTTTGGTGAGCGTTGTGAGCACAGTGTTATGTTTGCTTTCTCAGTAACTGGAACTGTCAAGTGAAGTTTTGCCATTCATCAAAGTTGATGGAAGTTTTTTTTTCCTTCCGAAATTTTGGACAGGATTTATTTATTTATTTATTTATTTATTTAAGCATGCTGACATTTTGACAGCTCAGACTCAAGCTAAACAATCGTGTCTCTTTAGCGTTCCTTATTTCTACTTGCTTTGTTAATGATAATGAGAAATCCATCTACCAGAGGATTGTGATCAGTGGGTGTGGGTATGTGTGTGTGTGTCAGAACTCTAAGAGTAGTGAGGGACAGGGCACATTTACTGTTGTAAATGTGTTGATGTGCTCCAGCCCTGGTGTTTGAGAAATCCAGGGCTGGAGCACATCAAATGTTTGACGTGAATCTGATATCAAATATTTACATCGTTCATTTGCACTGCAGTGTCTTTTTAATCGACTTATACTGCCTGTGGCAGGGAAGGGAACTGATAGCTAAAAGCCCATTAAAGGATTTAGGAGATCTTGTTGTCTAATGCATTGCTTTCTTCTTGTTCTTGTCATGTGACCATGTGTTTTTCTCTCTCTCTCTCTCTCTCTCACATGCAGGGGCTTCGGGAAACAGGGATTCCAATGCCAAGGTAAGCCTGAAATATGGATGGATTGAAGATAAAGCCAAATCCAACGGACAGCCACGATCATTAACATTCATAAATATGAGCGGTGTTTGTCAAACCAGGACTTTTGACTTTAATTCTTTATATAATCCTGTGCTTCACTAAAGCACTTATCTCAGTGTTTCACTAGTGATGGGATATACAATTAAGCTGAAAAGTTCTCTCACCTCTCTGGAGCCATGATCAGACCGCTTCATGTCTGAAACCCTGGCCTCTGAGTAACTCCTTTAATGTCCCAAACATGTGCAAATTGCTTGGAGCGAGTTCAGGACTGCGCATGGGATGTGGCAATAACTCCCAGCCGAGTTCCTGTAATGTACAAGCGGCGCAATCTGGAGGCAAATGCGTCTCCAAGGCAAGTTGGCAACAAATTGTCAGTTTTTTGTCAATAGTCAGTTTTCAATGGTCAAGCGGTCCATTTGCTGAATGTTTAAGGGAATGTTTGCAGTGGGCTCTAAGCCACCTTGGTCGAGATTGTCATTAATGGATGTATCGGCTTAGAGCGAGACAGCGAAATCCACTGAGTAGTATCTTATAATGAATTATGTACTGAGTATATAGTTGTATATAGTTTTTTGACATCATTGCCACTTTTCAGCTCCTGCGTTTGCAATCCTGACCTCAAGTGTGTACAGGGTGTCAAATGTTATCTTCCTGTTCTTATGGGTCTCCTCTGGTTTTCCACCATCCTCTTGAAGCATGCATAGTTGACCTGGAGAATCGAGAATACGCCAAAGTGGGATTAAGTGTGTGGTTAAGTTTGTCTATGGTGCTTTGTGATGGACTGGTATGATGAGCATGTAGGGTGTTTTTCCAGCTTGTACTCAGTGTTCGTACTATTGGATAGGCCCTGAATTCCTTAAAATAAAGTGGATTCTAAGGATGAATAAATTAGTGAAAGGATTTGAAACATTATCTGCACTGTGTGTGTGTGTGTGTGTGTGTGTGTGTGTGTGTGTGTGTGTGTGTGTGTGTGTGTGAGAGAGTGTGAGAGAGAGA
>JAQMYK010000036.1:30570482-30596439 GCA_030014345.1 Clarias buthupogon
CTGCACGTCGCGGTGTCGGAATCCTTTCTTGTGAAATATAGCCACACTTTCGACTGTTTAGTTTTAGGCATTTTAACAAAAGTTATTGAGTTTATCAAGCTAAGATAGCGGTAGACCGCCTGCTGCCGTCAGAGCGAGTGTAACGTTAGTTGCTGCATTCACGCTCATCTCGGATGGTCTCATTTCCTGATGATTTGTGCTTTAAATTTTTTAATCTAATAAACTTTTAATCTACATAAATAAAAAGGACAGTAACATTACTTCAACAATGTTTTGGATTTGTATTATCAAAGCTTTCCGAAGTTCTCAAGATTTTTCTAATTAAGGAAACAATTAATTTTTCCGATCATTTCTGACACCCCATGAATGCAGTATTTAAATTTAAATTTATCATTCAATCGACAGTTCAGGCATTTAAGTGGCACCGAAATGAGGCACCGAAATTCGCGTTCTGTTTTGGTCCGGTACATACCAGTTATATATGTGGGTTTTCGGTACCCAACCCTAGTCGATACAAAACTGGGAAAAGGACCAATGGATTTTTCTCTTCCTCACTTTTTTTTTTGTTTGTACACACACTACGGAGACCCATCATGATTACAAAATGAATTTTGCATAAGCATGGAGTGTAACAAGAGCAGTTTGTTTTCAAATGGACATTTTTCTTTTCGCAGCATAAGCCTGTATTTACAATTAATCTGCCCGCAACGCTCATCATGAGAACGAATGACTCGATCCTGGTGAGAAGCAGTTGGTACTTAATTATGCCAGTTGGGACTCCAGATGTTTTAGCAATGCAGGTGCGTTGAATTAACAAGCAGGGACTTTAAAGCACAAATGGAAATAAAATAATTAGTTTCAAGTGCTTCATAATTTAGATATGATGCTTTATAATTTAGATATGAAGCACCAGATAAACTTGTTTTAAAGCAACTGTAATGTATGAGCTCTTCATTTCAGGATTAGACTCAGACGAATCTTGGTTTAGTTTGTCTGATTGGACAACATGTACTGTAGTAAAGTAAGTGATGTACAACAGGGCCGGTGAACATTCTGTAATGCGATGGTCATAAACCTTGGATGATCTTTAGGGTGAGGTGACGAATAAAGGCACCAGCACGCTGAACATCAACCTGCTGGTACATAATTAAAGCTTATGGCTGCTTTTTGTGTTTGTTGTGATACTTACGACGTATACTGTATCCTTTCTGATATACTGTAGTTCAGCTTTTGCAAACTAAACTGGGAAGTCTGTCCACTAGAATTTAAAGCATAGCTTTGGATATTTTTGTTCATTCATGTATCTACATGTCATTTGTACATATACATTTGGCCATATAGTGTATATTTTTAAACTTTTTAAAGGATTTTATTAGGATTTTATTTAGGATTAGTATTGTGTTGGATGATCGACACGGCACAAATTGCGGTCCAAATGGTGTTTTATTCCTAGAGCGATTTGAAAATGCTGGAATTTTGGCAAAAATACTGTAACTTATAAATACTGTAGCTTTCTGATCCTTCATCAGACCTACTAAACATTGTTTTACAGCACTTTAGTGAATACGATCCACGCTTGTTTATCCTGTTGTCATAGAAAAAAACATGCATATTTTCACTCTGAATCCGCACTGCTGGAAAAGTTATTTTTAGGGCTAGCAGGGAAATCCTGGTGACTAAATAAGGCAGAGGGATCCCTCTTTCTTACCAAGTCACATAATACTCATTTAAATAATACAAAAATAGGATTTCAACCTAATTTTCAACTTATTTAATGTTCAGGTGCTCTTCGTAAACAAAATCACACTGTCCATATCGCAGTCGGACATGATGCAGTAATACGCTTGGTATCAAAATGGAGCATAGCACCTGATCTGATGTGATGGGTCACATATAAAGATGCACTTTTTGATTGGCCAGTGACCGGAAAATTGGATTTCACCATGATCGAACAGATTGAGCAAACAGCCTCACATGTGGCCGATTCCATGCAGAGTACATAAGCAGTTGGAAAAGATCCTGAGAGCTTCACAGGTATCAGAGGAAGAATGTGCTAGCCTTCATCTGCTCTGATTGGTAGCTACTGAATCATTGTACGTAATAAACTCATCTAAATATTAACGAAATAAAATCATTGTACGTGTAATAAATTATAATAAAAAGTTATGTAATAGTCCATGTATTATTAAGAACCTTTTGTATCATGGTCTGTCTATGTGCCATCCCGCACATCGGGTGACCGATACTCCCCACCCGGGAGATATCGACGTAGTTTCTATGGCAGTTACTTAAGGGTTCAGGTTGCCAGCTTGACGCCCGATAGTCATTCACAGACTAGGGGCAATTTGGAAATGCCAGTTAGGGGCCAGTGCTAAGCACCAAGCCAACGTGTGCCGCCCAATAGCAGTCCAAGAGGCGATTCTAGTCCTTGCGTCTCTAATTAAAAAATGACACACTGTTTATCATATTTATTTATTTATTTATTTATTTATACCCAGTCTCTATTTTTTTCAGTGTTCCAGTGATTAATGAGTATCCAGACTCCTCTTGATTGCTGCTGACTCATGTCAGTTATAGATGCAGACAGTCTTTTTCCTCTGCTGTATTGTTGAGATTGGTTCCGTCACCGTACTCTCTCGTATAGCATGAAGAAATGTCATGCATAAAATTCTAAGAACTTCGCCATGACGGATCAACTTTAGCAAGAATACAGATACTCTAGTGTTGAAGTTAAAAAGTTTCGAAAAAGGTAAAATGGGACTCACAGTTTTATCTGGATCGACACCGAGGTATCGTGATAATATTGTATCGGGAAGTGACTGGTGGTTCTCATCCCTAAACAGTACATCACAAAAGGAAAGGAAAGCCAAGGATACAGTTCTAAAGTGCAGTACAGACTGTTTCTTATTTAGCAAGTTTTAGTGTAACAAATGAAAATTATGATTTTAATATTAAGCAAAAGAAGCTTAATTGCTTTTTTAGCCCTTATAATGTTGCTCTACTCGTTATACTGTAGGTCTGTTATAATATTCAATAAAACACAAACAAATGTGATTTTGCTCAGACAGTCTTGGGATTTGAACTGCTGGGCTCTCAGGGCTCTCATGGTGCTTCTCAAATGGGCCTTGCGCAGTGAAACTATTTAGACTTGAAGGTCTGCGTGTTGCATAAAGTTCCTGCGTTTTTCTTTTTTAAAGTGTAATTTCCATACTGAGAAGAAGGACAAGCCCGTCTGTCGTAACTCCCCCCCTCCCCCCTCTCAATTTTTTCCTCAATCTCTTTGGGCTTTCATGTGCACTTAAAGTGTGTATCTGGACTTCATCACAGATGCTGTGTGGCTGTGTGAGAGCTCTGCTAGTGTGAATGGTGTAGATTTGATGTGCTTAACGGGGGAGAGGGAGAGACAGGATGGCAGATTGGAGCATTAGCACAGTCATTATACTGCGATTATTACAGCGAATACATTTTGCTCTGATAATCGCTGCACATTATAAGTAGCAGAAGTGAAGATGAAGAAAATAAGTACTGTTGTACAAGAATGCGCTTGTTGCATATAAAGGATGATATTTATACTGATTTGGCAGTTTAAACACCTCGGAGCTACAACTACTAACTGTTTTACACTCGAGGCACATTTATAACCCCATCCATCTACCCAGTAGTGGTTCAGTACACTGTGAGTGCATCAGGTACAACAGCGTCGTTACCATTTCCATTCACATCCCATTAAACTGACAGTTTTAATCATAATAAGGGTTTGTTTCATTTTTAAATTGTCAGAACAAATGAAGGGGACGCTGATCACAAATATTTGGGTGAGGAATAAAAAAAAATAAGCTTTATGAATGTATAGTTTTATAGACCAGGAGGTCGTGAAAGGGGTCACGAGTGATGGATACAGTAAAACAAAAATGTGTGTATTTTTAAAATTAAGTTTCAACCATAAAAAAACTACACTTAAATAAACGTAAAAAAAATTTAAGTTAATCTAAGTCGCAAAGGTCTTGGAAATGTGTCTTTAAATGTTCTAACTCAAAAACAGTTTGACATGTCTGATTTTCTTTCACTCATTTTTCAAACCTGCTCTATCAGGGACTACAGCTTGTGAAAGTGTCTTAGCCAATCAGAATCCAGAATCACACTCAAGTTCAGGACATTAGAATACATTTACCAGGCGTGTTGAGACTTTTCCAACCTGCATTTCTAACAAACAAATGGGAAATAATTTTTGTATTTCTTCCCACTATGTTTATATATTTGAGTTTTTTTTATTTATGATGACGTCCTTTATGTTCCGTGATATAAAAATTCAAACACAACTAAGGCCTTATTCACACGGCCCTTTTTAAAAATCGAGCGTTTTTCTGTCGTTTGTAGCGTCCGGTGAGCGTGGATCCAGTGCCGAGGGTTTTCTACACATAGGAGTCAGTGAGAGTGTTCACACGGGCTTTGGTGACATGCGTTTGTCCGGCTGCACGTTTATACGGCGTCCAAAAAACGCTGCATGCAGCTTTTTCTTGGCGTTCAAATCTCAACGAACGCAAGGAAAACGCTTCTAGTGCGTTTTCTTCACGTTCATTTTACGCTTCGGAGGACCGGATATATCCCATGATCCTACATGCTATACATGGGGAAATGCGGAAAAAAGGATCAAAAGTGGAAACCATCCGACAGTAATTGGAAAAACTTGCGCGGAAATTTTGGCATTTCTTCATAAACCACAAAAAACTTCCTTTAATCCGACGTTGTGAGGTCAGGGGGTGAACCCAGTAGAGGCGGTGATTTTTTTTTCTCTCCCTACGTCGCCGTATTACGAGAATTTTTAAAACAAGAAGATTAATGTCTAATATAGCACATCTGATATAGCAAATAAAACGACAAGCGCTTTCATACCCAGTTCCCGACACACTGCCTCCACAGGTTAACACACAAACTACAATCTGGGCTGCAGGCTGGCGTTACACAGAGCCAAATGAATGCCAGTGTAGACGTCAATCGAGCGAGACTACAAAACGAAACATAAACGTCTAGGCCGTTCAGAGCGCGTCCGTTTATCTAAATACTTAACGCCCGTGTGAACAAGGTCTAAGAGCTGAAGAAGGTTAACTGTTACCGGTTAGTCCTAGGGCTAAAAAAAAAAAAAATCACCGTGCGATTATTTTGTCAGATATTGCGATTGTGATTTAAACTGCAATGTTTGACTATTTTGTATTAAAATGTATCTATCTAGGCTAACACCAAATAATTTGACAATGATTTAATTAAGATAATGATTGCCAATATTTATTCATCAGTGAAAACTTATTTGAAAATAAACAAAAACTTACATTTTTGACAAAAATCATTTTTTAAATTAATTTATAATTTTAAACCTTAATATATTGACAAATGAAAATTCCAGATTATGCGTACGTATATTACCTTTTGAGATTAAATAATTGCACTTGTCCATATTGCATGCATATTTAGATTTGTATGCGATTAATTGTGCAGGACTAGTTAAAACAAACAACAATAATGCAATAAATCTTCACTTTAGTAGCTTTAGTTTTGGCCTTTTCATAAAACCAGCTCGGGATTGTCCCTTGCTGAGAAAGCCGTCCCATGTCTGAGCTTCTGTTTTGGGCAAATAAAGTGGTGACTAATGGTTGCAGCTGAACTCGCAGGCGGTGGCGGATCTTACTGCCTTTTTTCACTGGAACACTTGCTCTGAATTTATTGTCAATTTTCAGAATAACTGACAAAAGTGAAGAATGACATAATAGGATGTGTTTTCATTATGTTTTTTGCATACATGCACACAAAATATACTGTAAATCTGAACATTTAAAGATGTATGGACAGATCAATGTATGTTTATTCTTCCTGCAGGAAGTTTAAACCAGTTCGTCTCATACAGTATGTTCCGAAACTGTGGCGCTAATAAAAAAGCTGTCATGTGGAACGCCAGTATGAGATAAAACATGGGTTGTTAGAGCAAACATATCCACAGCAGTCCAGTGTGAGGGCGTGTAACATACGTGTACTGTGCGCTAAAATAAAAATGTTAAGTAAAAGTGTTGATATGTCCGACTCCATTGGAGTAAGGTTGGGAATATCCCAGGTTCACGACCCACGACCACCAAGTTGCCACCGTTGGGCTCTTGAGTAAGGCCCTTAACCCTCAATTGCTCAGATGAATAATGAGGTAAAAATGTAAGTCACTCTGGATAAAGGCCTCTCCCAAATGCCTAAATGAAAATAGCCGTAATTCAGTTTGGTTCATTCATTCTTATGCTGAAAATGCTTTGTATGCCGAAGCAAATTCGTAAGGGAGGGCATTCATAGGTAGTCCTTCACCAAGGTAGTTGTTTGTGACAAATTAGACAAACTGTAGCACAATGGAATCAAATAGAAAATCACAATGGCCACAAAATCAGAATAGAATAGAATTACATCTTCATGCCTTCATACCTTCATGCCCCTTCCCAAAACCACAGGTGATACTACTGTATCATCAGTCAGTGACATTTACACTGTATACCTTTATCTATAAACTCAAACATTTTAGATTCTAGAATATGAAACTTGATATGCTCACATGTTCTCATAGACTCACTAGAGTTTCATAATTTACAAAACATGACTTGCATTTGAATTGTAAATATGTGTTACCAAGGTGTTCCTGGTTCTGCATGATATATGAATTGATCTTTATGCAAAGAAGCGTGTGTGCTGTATTGACTGTAGCCAACCATGCATGGGTAGCCTCACCATATAACCAAAACGTACCGTAATACATACAGTACAGCCCATAATACATCTGCTGTTATTGGAATCCACGCAGACCTGAACGTACAGTGCCGTGCTACAGTTGTTCCAAAGCCTCCTTCTTTTTTTTCCCCTTTCTCTGAACTGCCAAGACTTGCCTGCTTTATTCATCGCAGCAAGATCCACCGGCTCTGCAACTAATCCAGGGAATCCTTCCATTAGCGAGTGCAGTTTAGGATTTCATCCCTTAACCCAACAATGACCTACACCGTCAAAGCCTTTATCTTTCAGGTTTGTTTGTCTGCATGGGTAATCTTCAGTATTGTTTACAGGAACCGGTTTGCAGGTTTATAAGTGTGCAAGAATGCATGTATAGTATATGAGAAGCATGTTATTCACAAGACATTAGTGTATAAAAACCTGAGCAGATATTAAAACCTCATGATCCTGGCGGCTACGTCTCTGCAGATTATCGCTTACTCTTTATCCCGCTCTATCGCCCGTCATGTGATCATGCGGAAGCCGGAATCATCGGTTTTGACACAGTATTCCATAATGACACTTAAAAGGATCTTTTAATCTTTAGAGGTTTTTTTTTTCCATTACATCAAATCAGATTTAATACATTTGACACATTTCCTACACTCCTATTATCTATGAGTCAAAAATTATCTGCACATTAAAACTGTTACATTAAAACTTCTGTTCTGTCTTATCAGCGCTTTGTAACTGCGCTGCCAGCAAAAATGGAAGTGGAAAATGTCGAGCAGCGTGCAATGATTTGTTTTTTTGTGGTCTGAGGGTGTACCTGGTGCCGTTACTAATCGAAGACTGTGTGCAGTATGAAGAAAGTGTGTTGAGAAGAAGTTCAAGGAAGGTGGCATAAGTGTTAGCCATCAAGAAGGGCACTTCTTCCCTCCTCAACTTCAACTTTGAGATTGTATATACTGTATAGTTCCTATAGTGTTCACAAATCTTCTTAGGGCTTCTATCTTAGCCTAAAAAGGCCTAGCTGGGAGTCTTAGACTAAAAGTGACCTTTATCTTAGCGAGGAGGTGTGGTTGACCCCCGTTGTCAGGGATGACGCAGCAATTCAAGGACTGTGATTGGTTGATAAAAAAATCTGTCAAGGTCTTAAAATGGCTCTTTATATAGAATAGAATAGAACATATGATTATACGAGTTTCTCTAATAATTCTATTATCATGAATACAGGCTTTACATTCAGTGTTTGCAGAATATTTCTTCTTTCCTCCATTTTGTTCTCTGCTATAGAAACTCTTAAGCCTCTTAAAAGTCCTTCTCTCTACTCTTAATTTTTACCTTAGGAGCTGTTTTTCGGGCTAACACGTTTCGTGAATCGTTTTTATCTTTACTAAGATTTAGTCCTAAATTTAAGGGGAAATTCTAAGAAAATGTCACAATTCTACGAATTTTCTTAGAATTTCATCACTACGAGCAACTTTATGGTTTAAGAAGCTTTGTGAACACGGGCCCTAATCTTGCTCCATTGGACTTTCACCTGCTTGGTCTCCTGAAAGTAACTCTACGAGGACGAAGATTCACTTCTGATGAAGAAGTGAAGACAGCAGTGCATTCATGGCTCGTAGCTCAGCCTAAAACAAATTTTTTATGAAGTAATATGAGAGCTTGTTGACAGATGGGCAAAGTGTATTGAAAAGAGTGCGGATAATTTTTGACTCGGCCTTTTGACTCGTATTGCAGTAATCGACACTGCATATGTGATATTGCAGATCTAGTATGAAGCTGCAAAAGGCCTTGGTGTGTAAATCAGCCCTCAAGTGAGTACTTGGTGTTGGGTTTAACCTGTGAGCTCAGTCCTATCTTTATCCAGGCTGCACTGTAATAGCGATGTTGAAGCCTTTTGCAAAGTCAGTATTACAGATCCATGAAGGAAAAAAAAAAATACTGCTTCATGGTTCAGAACTGGGACCAGGTTCAGGGTATAATTGGAGGCATGCAGCGTGGGGGCTGGAGCGAGCCAGCCAGGGAAGCATGCGCTAGGACTAAGCCCTCAGACTGAATCTAATGTTTTCATTAATGTCTGGCCCTCAACTGCTAATAAAGCTGCACAAAGCTTACACACTCCGTGCCAGATCTGACCGTGTGTGTGTGTGTTTGCATGCGTGTGTGTAGGCTGGGTATGCTACTGGTTAGTTTAGTTTTCGAACACGAGCTGGAGCTCCACCCACTGAGGATTACAATGCTGTGGTATTGTTTAAGCTATTCCATTTGCATTGTATTTGCTTGCCAGATGGTTTTCTACAAGCATGTCCATGGCTAAAAGCCTACAGCTGTTCTATTGCCTTTCCTGACTTCTCCAAGGCGCCAGAATTGGTCCCCATGCCAGGATCCAATCTTGCATCATTAGACATGCTTCTTCTGAAGAAAGGACTTTTTTTTTTTTCTTTTCCTTTTCAAGGCAGAAAAATTGACCAGCCCTGAAATGGTGCTGGTTTCTGGAATGACGCATTGCAGTCAATCAGAGCATTTTATTCAGAAGCCATTTTACTGGTAACCATAGACTGGTTTTTAGTCATCTCTCCGGAATGGGAAAGACCTTTAAAAAAAAAAAAAAAAAAAACTAACAAACATTGAAATGAAGTTCTTTCCCTGGTGAATAGAGTCAGTTGGTTTGCTGACACCAAGAGTTCAAGGCTATTATAACTGGCTTAAGGGGGCATTTTCTAAATCTCTGCTTTTATCCTGTAGTGTAACACCTCGCTCCTGTGGGGAAACCCTGAACAATGTTTAGAGCATCATTACACGATACCGCTGAGTGCTAGCTTACCATAAAAGGTATGTGTTAATGACTTGGTTTCAAATCCCAGGACTAGCATAGCCCTAATCCGCTAATGACATGCTGTTACTGGTTAAAGGAGCAAATGTCCAGAGGTGTAATAGCTAAACTATTACATAACCAGATATGGGAGGTTCATAACGTAAATTAATAACAGTGCAAGAGCTTACAAGCTTCCAACACATACACTCACTACTAGCCACTTTATTAGGTACACATTGCTAGTACTGGGTTAGACTCGGTTTTGCCTTCAGAACTGCTTTAACCCTTTATTATAAAGGTTTAACAAGGTGCTGGAGACATTCCTTAGAGATTTTGGTCCGTGTTGACGTGTTAGCATCTTCTGATTTGTCGGCTGCGCATCCATGAGGTGAATCTCCCGTGGCACCACTCCCCGACGGTGCTCTCCTGGATAGAGATCTGGTGTGTGTGGAGGCCATGTGAGTACAGTGAATTCATTGTTCAAAACCAGCTTGAGATGATTTTCGATTTTCTTGTAAATGAAAGGACATGGTCAGCAACATTACTCAGTTAGATTGTGGTGTTTAAATGATGCCCAGTTTGTACTAAGGGGCCCAAAAGTGTGTTAAGCAGAAATCCCCACAACATCACATTACCACCACCACCAGCCTAAACCGATGATACAAGGCAAGATAGATCCTTACTTTCATATTGTTTACACCAAATCCTGACCCTACCATCAGAATATCACAGTAGAAATTGAGACTCGTCAGACCAGACGAGTTGGGTCTATCCTTTGTGACCCAATGTGAATTGTAGAGTTCCTATTCTTAGCTAACAGGAATATCATCAGGTGTGGTCTTCTGCTGATGGGGTCAGCGGGAGCCCAGTGGTTAAGGCATTGGACTACGGTTCCCACGATCAAATCCCACAACCATCAAATTGTCCTTGTTAGGCCCTTGAGCAAGGCCCTTAACCCTCACCTGCTCAGATGAGATGTAAAATGTAAGTCGCTCTGGATAAGGGCGTCTGCCAAATGCCGAAATGGCAATGGGATCCGCTTCGAGGTACCTCAAGTTGAGTTACTGTTGCCTTTCTATTAGCTCGAACCAGCCTTGACATTCTCCTCTGACCTCTGGCACCCAAAGTCATCGTCACCAGAGAACTTTATTAGAGACAAGGGCAAATATAATTTCCATTACGTATCGTGATTCATTTGTGTGGAAATTCCTGGATTGCCGCACTAACTCCAAAATCGATTTAAAATTTTTTTTTTTTAAACTGTATATGTTTGCATTTCAGGTGGTGAATGTTACAGTTTCTGTATACACTATTTCCTATCCTATAGGTGGTGTGCTCTAAACTGTTCACACTGCATTGGACTCTGTGTTAGGAAAAAATTATTCGCTTAGGAAAAAAAAATGGTATTTTAAATTGGGATATTTATAAATATCGCAATACAAATCAAATCGGCATCCTGGTATCGTAATATTGTATCGGGTGGTCCCCATGATTCACTAATGCATACATGTATATTCTCAGACTCTAAATTTAGTCTTAGAAATAGCTATTGTTTTTGCTTCAAGAGCTGTATGATATTTGTTATGAATATGCTATGTTTGCAACAGCATAGTTATTTATATTTTCTACATCATGTGACCCATGACACCATCAACAAGCAGAGAGCAATCATGGACGTATGTTCCCTACGGCTTTAGATGTAAACAGTTTCGATTACATTTAGATTACTGTAATTCGCTGTGTGCGTGCGTGTGCGTGTGCGCGTGTGTGTGTGTGTGTGTGTGCGTGTGTTTATACCCATGGGCTGTTTTATAGGATTTCACTTAATGCCCTGTTTATTGACAGACAGAACATGCTGGGTTGTTGGCCTCAGTGTGTATTCCGTGTCTAACATACACACTTCTCTGTTTCAGGCTGCATGCATTACTGTTATTTTCCCTCTGAGTGTCCTTGTATTCAGTTCTAAATGCGTTCCTCTCATCTTCTTCCTTCCATGTCCCATCACAGATGTGTTCTCGTCTCACTTATCCCTTTCCTTTTATTGCTCGCCCGACCCTCTCTGACTCAGAATCTGACTTGAAATCCCGTCCACTGCACAGCACGGATATTAGACCTGTCCGTCACTTAACTTTGTAGTCTTTTATTATACGGACGGCCTGCTATTGCCAATTTAGCAATTAGTTTGTGACAAAGACCAGGCGAAGGAGGTACGGTCTCTGAGCGCACATGTGTGCCATCACCTGGCACAAAAGAACTAGGTGTGCTATTTTGTAGCAGGACCAGTTGTTGACGATTTACTTCACAAATGTAGTGGATTACACACACGAGCATAAAAAAGGAATCAATATAGAGTATAATAAATAAAGGATAGAGATGTGGAAAAAAATCAATGCTAAATCGTTATACTGAATCGATTCCGCATATGTGTGAAGATTCACGTATCGCCACACTGACTCCAAAATAGATTTTCTAAAAACTTTTTTTGCATTTATAATAGAGATGAACCGGTCGATCAGCCAGTGACCAAAACTAACTGGTTTTCAGTTTGATTGGTCGTGACCGATGATCAGCCTCAGATATAAAAGATTCTGTACCGGGTGCAGAAGCTTCCAACTGAGTTGCATTTCTATGGTGTTACATTACCAAAAATCGTGCATGTCAAAAGCCTCGGATCTGCTTTTTCTTCACACTCTGTGAGCAAATTTGTCTCCAACACACTCATTACACACGCTTACACCAGTTAGCAAAACGCAGCAAGTGCTAATCAGTCAGAAATCGCATGCATTAGAAGTCCCACATGCCCACGTTAGAAGCCTCACGTGCCCATGCGCTCACAGGCAGGTTGAGTTTTGAGACTTTGGAGACATTCAAGGTGGTAAAATGTGGCTGTTTCTTTATAATCCTACAGGTGGCGCACTCTGAACTATTTACACATTTGCTATGTTTGTAATAAGTATGGTATGATTCAGTAAAAATCATCTCTTTTGCTTAATTTTTGCGTAATTCGAAGTTAAATGTTAAACTCTTGTATTTGAAGTATTGTTTAAATGCGGCGCTTGTTTTTTAGAAAACCAACGTTATAATGAATGGGCTACATTTTATTACTCGTTAAACTTTTTGAGGTTTAAAATGATAACTAAATCGGGGCAAAATATAATATTGAATCGGCATATTAATAAAATCACGATACTTATACTGTAGAAACGCAATTTGTATCATGATATTGCATCGGGTGGTGACTGGTGATTCTCGTCCCTAGGGAGGATTGCATGTTATGGGAAGTCCATTGCATTACGGTACTCTTGGCAAAGTTGACCTTTCTTCTTTGTAGAAGGTGGAACATATCAATATAATATACGGCATAATGTAAAACAATTGCAATTTTTAATTACTGTGTGAGCTGATTGTATGGCCACGCCCACAACAATAAACCCATTTAAAACAAATATATTTATAAAATTTTCTTTTAAAATGATGACATTGTAAATATTTTGTATGTCTTGGATGTTCTTATCAGTTGGTATAATGTCTGGGACATGCAGGAATACAGCTGTGTGGTCTGAGACATGCACTAGTACATACAAGATTCTTTCCTCTTTGCTCACCGCAAGACCAATCAAGATCTCTAATGCACTGCGAACGGATAAGCCGCCTGTAATTGCTCTTACAGAGTTCTTGCTTTGCTGCTGTTACTATCTGATCTGGAGAGTCCTTATTTTCCTCGTTAAAAGCGAAAATGGCAGGAGTGTGGGTTCGAGCGTAATGCTCACATATGTCATCGTGCCGCCGCAGCACTCTGCCGGAAAGGTTTGTAACGGCAATACTTGGTTAATGGAGGCAGAAACGCACCCCCGCGCTTCCCCGTGAGGAGGCACGATCACGCACTCGTGAGGAATTGCAGTCGTTTTTTTACGTCCGGCGCCAATTAAAACATCATCAGGTCAGGTGATGATATAATTCATAACCCGATCATTAGCGTCAGCGAGAGAGGCCGGGGGTCGGAGAGAATTTTTACGGCACGCCGCCCGTGTGTATCTTTGAGGAACCTAGAACTGGAAGGAGGTTCGATGTTTAATTGCGCTGATGTAATCTGTGCAGTAATTTCCCTGTGTAATTTTCTGTGGAAGAAAGAAGAGGATGGGGAGCGATAGCATGCTGGGAGAGATAGAATAGTTTCCAAATCCATTCAGGATTCTTTACTACTGTATAAACTTCCAGCTCCTGAATTTGAGGCCTATTACAAAAGCAGTGAAAGCTTTTTTTCCTTCCAGACGATGACGTTCTGCTGGAAAAGTAATTTGTAATTGTAAAAAAAAAAAAAAGTTTTTAAAGACTATACTTCTTCTTCTTCTTCTTCTGGACTGAGTTGGTTTTAAATCTATCTCAAGTTCCCTAGCTTCTTTTTCTTTTCGTACACACATTTAATGAGAGCTGTGTTATTCTTATTGGTTTAACTAGCTCCAGGCGCGTAGGCGAACTGCTTACAAATTTAGATCGATACAGCAAAAAGTTTTTCCCATCTTTTTGGCTAATTACTGGCTTTTTACTGTTTTATGGATCACTTTGTATGTGCGACCACAGCGGCCTGCGGTTTCACACATAAAGTCTGCGCTAAGGGCCATTTTCACACACACTGAACTGAAGGAGCTACGAGGGGCGTTCAGGTCAAATCGGGACTTGTGTCGAAATTTCGCACAAAAGAAGACACAACAAAGTCCGCTCCCCTTGGAAAATTAATCAATATGAAGTCATCATCCTGTTGATTTTTTTGTTTTCCTCAGTGGACACACAGATTAGCCCTCAGATTGTCTTTAGATTTCAAAACTCCCATTTACGGGACATTATGTGGAGTAGAACACAGACCAAACACACCACATGGACCAAGCATTTTGAAAGCTGTCACATGGCGATTTTAGGGTTAATAGTCCTGTGTGACATATGAGATGTTATAAAATCATCAGAATTGTAAAATGGGATTAAACTTACTTTAAGTAAAAAAAAAAAAAACCCAACTTGGGGTTTAAAATGATCTAGTTCCCATGTGCTACCCAGACACAACACCATTTTGGATAGACAAATTCCCAGATTGTCTCACGACTGCACCAGGATGTTCATTAGATGTGGCTTACGGACCTCATGAGTTAAAATCAGGGATGACGCTGAATAAGGAACTTTTCTGAGCATTTAACGGATTTGTGATGCCTGGGTCTCCTTGGATTCTTGTGGGCTACGCCGTCCTTAGCTCTTCTTCAAGACTTTAGGAAATCAGTCGAAACATGTCCGAAGTGTTTATTTTTAGGGGTCCAGAAGACGTTCCTAATAGGGCTCAAGTTCTCTGGGCTCTGTCTCTTGCACAACGGCAGTTTGCTAACAAGATCAATTTTCAAGAGGGACATTCCATTTTATGAGGGGCGAGTCAAACCGGGATTATCGTCTCATGAGCAGAAGAATGAAGACGTAAAACTGGTTAATAATTGCAAAAAAATAAGATTATTACATTTCAATTTTATTTTTTTTTGCCTTTAAGCACAGTGTGGTGATGAGACTCTTAGCTGCAGTGAAACATTTGAATGGTGCAAATGTTCTAAAGAAGATCATACAGTACGTCCATGAACGACGATGAAGCGGTATATTAAAAGAACCAGCGCTTTTACACAAGCATTGCTGATGTTGACCTTCATAGTTTAGAGCTCTCTATAGCAACCTGTCTTCTTTGATTCAAGTTTGTGATTGCAGGTTTATTTTATTTAATTTAAAAATGTTTTTGCATGCAGTAACTAAAGAAGCTGTGGAGTTGGTGCGCACACACGCACACGCACACATTCACTTTTGAATGGAAAGCTGTGCAAACCGCGTGGGTGTTGAAGATGATGTCATAGTGAAGGCACAATTAAGTTGTACTACATATTAAACGTTATTCAATAACAGCTTCTCTCGGCTCTTACCGAATCAGTATCGATCTGTTTCTGTTTTCTTTACTAACTGCCTCTGAAGTTTTGTTCCGATTGAAAGGAACCGTTCCCTGACGAAAGGGAGCTCGTAGCGCGTGCGTCAGCGAATGAGTGGGTGGTGAAGTTGCAAGCAATTTTCCAGAAGTAGTCATCAGTAGTCAACAGGATGAATTTTTTTTTTTTTTTCAGCTGTTATGTTGAAAATTTCTAAAGGAAAATTAAATCTCTGCAAGATAAGGATAGAATATAGATTACAATAGGACATGATGATGATGACACAGGGCCAGACGAAACAGACAAAGAAATGAAGTGGTAAAAACAAAGAAGTAAAACTACAAAATATATTAAAAATAAAACTAATGTGAATTCTAAACTGCAGCGCTACAGGACGTCCATGTGACTGGATGGAGAATATTCTGGCTGAGACTGACATCCAGTATGTGTTTGCCTCTGTGCAAAATAATACATAAATAAATAAATAAATCAAATAAAGTCTCGAGGACTAATCGTGTCTTGTGCCAAATTTGAGATAAACATTTGTGTATATGAGACATGGGTCTTTTATTAAGACTTTGTGGTAATATGACTGCAGGAAATTTACACAAGAAATCTGATATCCAATAATATCCGGCTTGGAAAACAATCCTTACATACTGTATCCTATTAGGACCTTTGTAAATTTCCATATACAGAGGCTAATGAATGTAGATCAAAAATCTACAAGTTAAAATAAATGTTGTGTTGCCAGATATAGAGTAAGTCAATTATTTATTTTACTTTCACACTCAAATTTAGTTTGTGAAAATTTGTGACCACATTAATATAACAGTGACTTGTAACAAAGAAATCAGAAACAGCTTCATACAATTTGTTTATACAAAAACAAATTTGCTATTTGAGGAATAATTTATCTTTTTCTTTTTTTTTTTAAACGATTTTCACATATATATGTAGAAAATCAGACATACAGTATACTGTATAATGCATTTCGGGACAGGAGAAGTCTTGAGTCACCCAGACACTAATTTTTTTCACATTCAATCAAATGTGTAATGATGTAGATTAAAATAAACATATAGAAACAAATGTTTTGCTGTGACAGGCTGCAAAATGCCTAAAGATACGGTTTAAAAATTGTTTGTTCATTTAACAACCTCAGCAGCAGCCTCATTTCCCCCCTCGTCTGCTCCAAACACTCAGCATTCAGCATCATCAGTATACTAAACAAAAACACCACAAACCTGAAGAGACGCATCAACACACACTATAAAATTCAGTTGTTGTGATTGTTAAAAATAAATATAGTTATCTGAAAACCTCAGGCGAAAAGATAAATTTTAAATGTTAAGATAATTATTTTGTGAAAAGCCTTTAAGAAATGGTTTCGGCGAGACTGGATTGACTGTAGGGTTCATTAATAATAATCTTATTGCTAAAATTTTACATTTTCATTGACTAAAACTAGACCAAAGTACTTAAGGGTTCCTCTGACTAAAACTAGACTAAAATGTCCAGACTTTTAGTCGACTAAATCTTGACTAAACAAAAATAGGATAAGGTTAAATAAAGACGAAATATGATAAAAACTAACAGGGGCATTTATCCCGGGACTAAGACTAAGACTAAAATTGAAAATAGCTGACAGAATTAACACTACTGTACTGTGTGGCTTAGCAAACATTCCTTTGAAACTGGTCAGGTACAAGGACTAGACTGAAAATGAGAGACAAAAAAGTCCCTCAGGAAGCCTGGAGAACTGTTCCTAAAGATTACATAAAAAATACAAGAAAGTCTGACTCTGAGCAAAATGTGAGGAACTGAGGGGACTTTTCTTCATATTACTGTAGGAAAAGATCTTGTTCTGAAATACTGCTTTCTAAGTATTCTGTGCTACTTTACATCTCTTCCTCAGAATCTCTTTTTTTTTTCAGCTCTTCAAACATTATAATGCTTGTCCTTGTCTTGTGACTAAGACATTCTTAAAAAACGAGGTTTCTAAAGATTGATATTGGAGGATTTGTCATGTTTCAGCTAAATCGATATCGTAAACCTCATTTAAGCCGTTGGCCATTAAAATGATTTATTACGATTCTTTCATCACTTAGATGAATACATGTTGAATTAATTCAATATAAATGCAGTTATTAAAAAGGAGGGAGTGTACAGTAAGTATATCTCAAACTCCCAGCCTTGTGTCTTGGTATGCTCATAAAGTCTTATCAAGGCTTGGACCTTGTCTTCCTGTTTCCTGTTTTCTAGCACCAAATTCGTTTAGTGTTTGACCCACATTTATTTTGCAGTGTTATAGTTGTTAATTACGCTCGGGTAACATAGTTTTGGACCCAATGCAGACCGATAATCGTGTTTATGATTACCTCCACTCGCTTTGCATGATCCTTTCTTCCTAGTCCTGGTTTAACCAGTTCAACTGTCAGATGATTCTCCCCCAGCTTAAGTGGAGGTATAACAAGTGTTATAAGCTTAGTATTCTTCATAGCACCAGTTCTTCTTAATATCGGTTGCCTCTTAAGGGTCCTAAATTGTACTATTTCTCTACATACTGAAAGCCTCAGAGGCGGGGCACTGGTGGCTCAGTGGTCTGTGTTTCACCTGCCATGCCAAAGGCCTGGGTTTGATTCCCAGCCAGCGCCCAAACCCCAGCCACTGGATGTAGCGCCGGTCCCAAGCCCGGGTAAAATGGGAGGGTTGCGTCAGGAAGGGCATCCGGCGAAAAACCTGTGCCAAGCTTGTGGCGAATGAAGAACAACAACAACTGTAAGCCTTTGAGGCCTCCCCAAAGTCTGTGTGTTGATAATGCCATCTAATAATTTGTAAACCAACAATCCAATGGCCAATATGTACAGTATAAAAGCCAAACTTGGTAATAGTTCCTCTGTGTGTATGTGAGAGAGAGAGAGAGAGAGAAATAAGCTTGTTGTATTTGGCTGCATTATTTCCATTCCTCGACCCCTGCTGTGGTCCCTCTGGGAGACGTGGTGTGTTTATTGGCCAGCCCCACACCTCATCCAGGCAATTCTCCCAGCACGGGGCTGACCACAGGAATTGGAGTGGACATTAAAAATAAAAACTCCCTCATTAATCTTTGGACTTATAAAAGGAGCTGCACCCTTTTATAGGTGTGTGTGTGTGTGTGTGTGTGTGTGTGTGTGCAAGAGGCGATATCAAGGTTCTCAGTCCTTTTCATAGCATCCTTATGCTCGCAGCATGGCTGATAGACTGCTGCTAGATGAAGAGCTCAGCTGCACGATGTTGGGCTTAAGCCAGGACGCCTTCACGCCTGCTACTTTGCAGCGCCGGTCCTGGAATAGCACGGACCACCTGCAGTGTGCGTAATCGATCAGTGTGATTACATAGTGTGAGTTTTAAACTTGCAAATGCGAAAGACAGCTACAAATGACCTGCAATGCAATCATGCATGATACGCAAAATGGAAGAGGACATCGAGTTATTAGTAAATCAAGTCTGTGTGCGGAGTAGCTGAACTAACTCGTGGTGCAAATCTCTCCCAATCTGCCGTTAATATGCCACATCAGCCTGGGATTCCGATACAAGGTGAAATATTGGCGCAGTGCGGCACTACAGATAATCACCATGAAATCTTACGGAGTCATGTGAGCGAAAAGTAGTTCAGAAAGCCAGGACTGTGCTGATCATATGTCTAGAGGATTGACTGGATGTCGATTTGCCAGACCTGATGGAGATCCCTGAAAATCAAGCAACCACCCCATGATTTGTTGCATCTGGCAGAGACTTGATTGAATGCAAGACCCAGTGCAATCTGCTTAATCGATCCCGAGCTGATAATTCTGCAACTGTACTGGAAGTCTAAGAGTGTAGATCATGAACTGAAGGAAGAGAAGATCCTCATGCCTGGTGCTTACCTTAATGTGCATACAATAATACCAGAAAAAAAAAAACATCTGGATTGCTTATCCTGTGTCAGGTCAGGGGGGGGGCTTTGGGACCTATCCCAGGGAGCTCTGGGAACAAGGCAGGGGCAGGGACACCCTGTTATAGAGCTGCTGACCCATTGCAGGGTACAATCACGAACGTCTGCACACCACCGGCAATTTGGAAACACCAGTCAGCTTTCAACACATGTTTTTGGACTGTGGGAGGAAACCAAAGTGAAACCAAACATGCATGGAAGAACTTGCAAATGCCACACACAACAACAGGAGGCGGAATCCGAACTCCCAAATGTGGAGGTGCGAAGTAACGGTGTAAACCACTAAACCTCAGGGCCGCTTGATATCCTCGATATAACACCATATGATCAAGTCCTCTAAAATCCCAGAATGCATTGCAGTATAATAGCGTGTACGTTAGCTGGTGCAGAACATCCATAATAGCATACACTATTGTTACTTGTGTCTATTATTTGCTGGGTTTGTTTGCTTTGAGTGCTACTGGTGGTCACTGGTGTGGTCGGGAATGTCCCGGTGGTTGTGGTGGAGGGTTTGGAGTACAAGCCTGGTGGCTGTCCCAGTCCATGAGAACCGTCTCTGTTCTGCTCTCACGATGCCATTATTGAGTCAGCTTGAGAAACCTACAGTATATGTTTTGGATCTCCCAAGTAATCAGTACCAGTTCGACCAAGCCTGTAAACCAGTTAAGGGTATTCAACACCCTATACAGAGAAAAGTATTTGCCCCTCCCTGTTTTTTTTTCTTCTTTTTTTAAACATAAAGAAAAATACAAAATGTATAAATAGAAAATGCACTTTTTATACGATGATTTTATTTTATAAAGAAGAAAAAAAAAAGATGCATTCATGCTTTTTAATAATTAAAAACCTCCAATGTGGCTGAAATAAAACAATTCTGCCAAGAAGAGTGGGCCAAAATTCCTCCATAGTGAAAGAATCAAGATTGTAGGTGTCGCTGCCAAGGGGGTAGCACAACCAGTTATTAGGTTTAGGGGCAATTTCTTTTTCACACAGGGTCAGACAGGCTTGGATACGTTTTTTTCTCGTAAATAAATAATAAATCGCCGCTAGCATTGCTGGGAAAGTAGAGACGTACAGTACACTAGATGGATGTATACAGTGCCATAATGACGTGACTCTCTAGCCCATGGAAAAACAAAGCCAGTTCTTAGGGGGTTCACCAGACAGGAACTAGCACATGGTTCACTTTGGTGAAAAAGGAGTAAATAATAACTCGACTGATCGTGTGGATGAGAGGAAATCAGTGCCAACATGATAGACACATCAAGAACCTGACAGGGATGTGGCTAGGAAGTAGTATGAACTGGATGATGAATGCAAATTTTGTCTCCATTCCCATCGTGTTTTATTTATTAATTTTTCTTTTTTTCTTTTTAAGATGCTGTGGGAACTTCGTGGACTTCGACACAGTCCAATTATTCATTCCTGTATTATGATAGTCAGACGAACAGAAATCTTTATCTCTTTTTTTCCAGCTGACACAGGGAAAGTGTCTTTGCTCTTTGTCTAGATCTGAGCGCCAGTGCTGTACTCTTGTAGATCTCCTCCGCTCATGGCGGTGTTATCTTCTTGCATGAATCAGAAAGGTCATTCTCAGCCTAATTAATCCCCCGTTTTCACCCTCTTCCGCTTCCTTCGTCATCGCCGCACATTCTGACATTTACACGGCGCAGAACCTGAACGCCACTGTCATCGTTCAAATAGTGCTTTGTCCCTGAGGAAGTGAACTTGAAGGCCCTGCCATTGAAGTCTGAAGCTGATGAATTTTCAGTCTCAATGAATAGAGCCTGGATAATGATAATCTCGAATTTTACATTCTCAGCCTAGTGTTGTAATATTACATGCAATCCCTGGAGGTGATTCGACTAGGTTGTATTAAAACTGTTTGGTCGAGCCATACCGCACAGTACCAAAAGCAGTTCAAAGGTATTTGTTGTCAGTGTTGTTTGATCAAGAACTGTTTTATTGCCTCTTTAGACTTTGCACAAGGCGGTAATGAAAACGACGACTGATAATGCTTTGTGTTCGCTCGTGGCGGAGATGGGGCGTCTTGGCACCGACTGTTTGTTTAGGAAGCGCCTGGCTATCGATCGCCTCGGTCTGCTCAGGGAACTGGAGAAGGAAGTCGATAAGCAGGCGAAGTCTCGCCCTCGCCCTGGATTCAGCACGTCACATGATCCAACTTATGCAGAGAATTTTGGACAGCGTTGCGCTAGCAAAATGATCTACAGTCATAAACATCAAGGAGTTAAATCTGCCTATTGTTTCCTCATTTGTGGTGACACAGCTTCCTCTCCTTAACAGAAACAGATTTTTCATGTTCGGACATCTATAGCAATAATTTTATCACAGTTCGAGATGTACTGTATTTTGCCTGAAAATCCGCTTGGTCACTGTGTAAGTGACAGATCTCCAGTATCACAATGAATTTTTAATACCGGAACCGTGTTAAGAAAGGCTTTAACATCTATTTTCAGCCAATAATTTGTCAGCAGAACGCTGCATAAAATCATGCAAATACCAAGAGCGGCAAAAGCTCCAGGAACTGTTCCACAAAAAAAGTGATCTCAGTTCCTTTGACTATGGCGTGGTTATTATTGCCTGCTGTGCTGGTTTGATTTTTTCAAATTTTTTTAATTCCCAGAAACTGCTGATCTCCGGGGATTTTTACACACAACAGTCTCTAGATTGTAAGCACAATTGTGGGAAAATCAACTGAGCAGTCGTGCTTGTGGAGGGAACTCTTTGATGATCAAAGAGAATGTTGAGACTACAGGAAGTGTAGCCTACAGTAACTCCAATAATCACTCTTTACAACCATGCTGAGCAGAAAAGCATTTAATGATGAACAACACATCAGACTTTGAGGTTGAAGGGCTACAATAGCAAAACGACCACGTCAGGGTCCACTCCTGGAAACTGAGAAAAGGCCAGGTGACTTTTTTGCTCTTGTTTAGTGGTTACATTTACTACCGAATTTGAAGCAAAAAACACTTCTGGAATCTGATGTCATTCCAGTGCTTGGTGGGTTTCCTCTGGTTTCCTCCCACAGTCCACACATGCAGTGTAGGTTGATTGGCTTGGTTGTTTCCACATTCCTCATTTGTTTATGCGTCTCCCCTGTGATGGGTTGGCATTCCACCCAGGATGTTCCCTGCCTTATGCCCTAAGTTCCCCGAGACAGACAGGCTCCAGACCCACCATCACCCTACAAAGGATAAAAAGTATAGATAATGGAAGCATAGATATAATAAGAGTAGTTTTGAAGCGGGTTGACGGCGCCAATGATCAGCTGTCGCCTTTGTTGCTTTGTCGATGTAACTTGGGGCTGTCGAGGAAGTTGAAATGCTCCAGAATAAAGGAGAGTTGCTCCAGCTGAAATCCCTGTCAGATAATGTATTGTCATACCTGAATCTCCCAATCCCTTTCACTCCTCCTCCAAATGTGTGATTTCAGTGTTTATGTTAATGAGCCACGCCCAACAAGCCAGGGGAGGGGTATCTTCCTATATGAGGTCACAATAAGGGAAAAAAAAGGAATTAGCATGTTTAAACCATGGTCATTACAAAAAAAATGTGAAAAGGACAAAAAACAGGAAATGTTTTTTACTTTTTTCTTGTGAATGGCCAAAAATGAAAAAAAAAAAGAAGTAAGTTTTGAATAAAATGCCCCACTTAAGCCTGACCAGTGGTAGCTCGGTGCTTGAGACATTGGCCTACAACCCACATGGTTGTTTGTTTAATTCCCAGCACTGCCCAAATGCAACTGGACCCTCGAGCAAAGCCCTTACCTGTAGTATACTGTATACTGGACAAGGTGCCCCATGTACCTCATGTCTTTCAGAAGACACTTTTCATGTGGTATGGATGGTGATATAATAAGATCTGGTGGACGGAAGGGTATTTATTACCTGAATGACTAATGTTACAGAAGGAGATAACATAGCTACAGTAATAACTGCATGCTGAGTCAGGAGTGTTTGCTAAGGGATGGACCTCCTGTGTATATATATATGTGTGTGTGTGTGTGTTTGTGTTTGCGTGCGTGACTGTCACATGGAATCAAGCTTGCATGCTACAATGACGCCCCCTTTTTTAAGTGAACTTAAGATTGAAGGCATTCACAACACAGCATGGTCGAGTTCTCAATTCTGATTGATCAGGAGGTCTTTATTATCATCATGTTTTTCTTTCCAAAGAAATAACAGTAGTTCGGCTGCAAGGCAACTTGCGGGATAATACAATGTGTTTGTTGGAATACTTTAATACTTAGTATTATACATAATATACTTTAATGTTTCTATAGAAACTTCTACAGAGACATGTCTGACTTGGATTACTTCATATATATGGATCCAATAAAAATGGGTGTTACAGGGAGTAGGTGTTCTACTATGAGAGAGTGTTGAGGACAAAGGACTTTGGACATTTTCAAGTGGTTGGTAAAATGACAAGCAGCGTATTTATCTTGTAACTTCAGAAATGAGAAAAAGGGAATGTTATACAATACAGTATGTAGCTGCTATAAATGATGACAGGAGCTAACGTGTTTCACGAACATTCCACAACATTAAAGGTGATAAACAAAGTGTCATACAGTAATTTTTCACCTGAAAGAAAATTGTTAGCTTTGTCAGATCACGTTAGCATAAAATAAGGAAGAATAACCCACTTCCCGATGCACTGTTATTGCGAGTGATCAACTTTTGGATGGGGAAAAAGCAGCTCGTCTTTGCTGTTGGCTTATTCGTCGATTATTTTCCTATAACAGCATGACCGCTGGAAGTGTTGACCTGTGCGTGGGTGGAGTTTGCATGTTCTCCCCATGGTTTCCTCTAGAGATGATGAAAAGGTTGATTTAGTGATCAAGTGTCATTTCAGGTGGTAAAAGGTTGCCGTTCCTTTATAATCCTACAGGTGGCATGATCTAAACTGCTCACACATTAATAGGCAGCACAGCGTCCTGTGTGGTAGGAGTGAATTCTTTGCTATTCTTTATGTATAACATAAACAAATTGAATATGGCCACAATAATATTGAACCATAATACTGATAGAATTGCAATACGCATCGAATCAGCACCTGGGTATCGTGATAATATTGTATCGGCCGATCCCGGGTAAGCTATGTGGAGAAGGCGGCCAATTGATGTCTCTAAATTACCTGTATGTGCGTGCTTGTGCCCTGCATTGGATTGGCACCCTGTCCAGGATGTACGCCGTCTAGTACCCTGAGTCCGCTGAGGTAGGATTCATGCCCCCTGTACCCCTGTGTGGGAAAAACTGAATAGAGAATGAATAATTGAGTGAGTCTAACACCTTATTATTTTTACACGCATGTGAAGCATATTATTGTTCAATTGTCTGAAACTGATGGTTTTAGATAAAAAGTAGTCTAAAAATGGTCACGCTAATGAGTAAGTAATTCCTGTTTTACTTCTACAGTATGTGCTGTATCTCTTCATAGACATATTTGAGATGCGTCTCTATTGAGGTCAGACTGGGGCGTCTGCCAGCCTTGCCTTGTGACCCTTACATAAAGATTAAATAGCCACTGTCTCTTCTAGACATAACAGGATCCGAAACGGCAGCTCTGAGGACTCGATAGAGGCCGGACAATGGCTCAGTGTGTGTCCGACTCTCGGCGGCTGAAATGCCACATTCTGTCCACGGCGGGTTCAGGAGCGTGGGTTGGGATATAACTGCGGCCAGAACAGTCTTCTAGGCAAGTCAGGTGTCTTGTGGAGGAACGGAAAGACAAAAGACGTGTTGAATCCAGTGTTAGTCCCTCCCACTCCCTCCCTGATAATAACTGGATATTTATAGCTGATGAAGGTGTTCATGTCTACAGTACATAATTACTGGATGGAACCTAGCCTCATGATCTGAGTACATACACACATACATGCATACATATATACATATACATATACACACAGTATAACTCGTCTCTCCACCCTGCAGCAGTTGGACGCTTTGAGTCACAGTGTGTTTTCCACTCATGTTGGACTTGCGTCAAGATCAGTCATTCCGTCATCAGCAGCGGGGGCTGTAAAACGGTCATGCATTTGGAACAGTGTATACTTTGGGTGCTGTGGGTTGCAGTGTGGGACCTCCATGGATGAGACTTGTTTCTCCGGTGCATACCATGGACGCTCAATTGGATTGAGGTGTTTGGACGTCGTTAGAGATGTACACACTCACCGATTTTTACGTTTCAGTGAGCCGCCATTAAGCACAAGACAAGAAGAGAACAAGGAGGTTGACTTTTGCACTATGAGTAATATCATTGATATTTCTGGGAAGAATGTCATGAGCAAATGTGTCTTCCTACTTTATCAGCTATGGCTGTGTAGGTCAGAGGATGAGATGAGTGATCTATTTGCATTCTCATGTACGACTGGCTTGTATACAGTGGGGCAAAAAAGTATTTAGTCAGCCACCAATTGTGTAAGTTCTCCCACTTAAAAAGATGAGAGAGGCCT
>JAQMYK010000036.1:30607610-30630144 GCA_030014345.1 Clarias buthupogon
CTATTTTATTACACTTTATTAAGCATTTCTTACATTTTCTTTTAATTTTGCACCTTAAATGTTAAGAGATAATTGTTCCGGGAGCACATTCGTAAGTCCGATTTGTTCTTAAGTCCGACAAAGTGAGCAGGTAAGCGACTTTTGTTGTTCTGCATAAAAAAACAAGAGACTGTACATTTTGTGGGGTAACTGGCTCTGATAGATAGACTGCAATGATACTGAGCTACTGATGTCACTGCCACCATGTTCCTGATCTCCATCCAACAACTCAGCATACTGTACATAGCATCCAAGGAGACGGTTTGTGGTATTTTGGGGGTTTGGACCCGCTTGCAGCCAAACTCTACCTCACCATCCCGCTGCTCCAGTCCAGTGGCCAGGACATCAGAAAGCAGCCCACATATCTGGGGCTTGAGTGTTAATTGATTGGGTTACAGTTGATCCATTATAGAAAAGAAATCTGCAGGAGCACGTAGAAATTTTATATACTGTATATACTGTACAGTATGTGTATGACAGTGATGCTATAATGCGCTCAGATTCAAAGTCATGAAATCTTTTCTGGACGGCTTCCAACAACGTGGTTTTTATTCCATGGTCAGTGTCTGCGGTTCTCTCTAGAAGACGAGTTAAAGCTCTGATCAGTGGAAAGACATCTGCAGCCGATGCAGTTGATGGACTTATCTGCTGAGTGAGCTCTTCATAGGGGGTGAGTAGTTTCACCAGTTTCCACTGGCTGCCGGTGAAGATTGTAGGTAAAGCATGATCATGTCAATACAGTAAGCACATAGGGTTTGTTTCTCTTCTAGCAGACTCTGCAACATGTACTGTATAGAGTACTGTTCCACCTGGTGGGTTTATCTTGCTCTAGTCTCTTGACGGGCTGACCCAGCTGTTTCTGAATACTTTGTAGTCAGGAGGAAGCAAGCGGGAAGTGTTTGAAATGACTGACGATCCATCTTCCTGAGGCAGTTATATCAGCGATGCTGCATTGTGACATAACTCCCTGGAGTGAAACTGGAGTGAATGTGCCATACACGGTAGGCTGGGTAGATTGGCGTCCCTCCTGGCCTTTTTCATGTTCTTTGCATTATTCCTTAGAATAATGTGCACTTTCTCCCTCAGGAATGCTTTGGGTGCTTCCCGCATTGTGGAATTTGCGTGGTAGTGTCTTTTTCACGCACCACATAGAATTGCCAGACCGGGAAAGCCATTTTACCAACGCACAAAAAGAATTGTCTTGCGAGTTTTGCGTCATCTGATTAGATTTTTTAGATTGGCCATTATAGAGCCCGCCGATCAAACTTCCCGAAGCAATTATCGTCTGATTATGATTGTTCAATAAGACCACCCCTAATATTCCCTTAATATACAGTGCAACCAATTTTTTGATAAACAAGTTGTTGTTGTTGGTCTTTCGGCTGCTCCCGGTAAGGGGTCGCCACAGCGAAATATTCAGTCCGCACAACAACTTGGCACAGGTGTTTACGCCGGATACCATTCCTGACGCAACCCTCCTACAGTATATATTCGGGCTTGGGACTGGCGCAGTGTCCACTGGCTGGGGGGTTTGGGGACTGGCTGGGAATCGCACCCGGGCCTTCTGCATGGCAGGCGTAACTCCTACCAGTGAGCCACCAGTGCCCAGCGAGTGTAGTCTAGAAAAACGAGTAGTACTCATGAGCTTTTGTCTGCCAAGCGTCACGCGATCACAACTGAGCCAATGGTTCTTCTCTCTCTCTCTCGAGCTGCGGGATTCTGGGTAATCATTTCCTATGCTCAATCTCAGCTCACATGCATAATTCGTATAGTCAACATCCGTGTGCGTGTGTACTGTTTATTAGAATATTGTGACCATATGTGTGTGTGTGTGTGTGTGTGCATTTTTTAAATTTGATATCTAAGTGTAGTGACTGTACAGTACTGTAACAACGACCTTCGGGATGAACAAGGTGAAAAAGGCTGTAGCGGTAATGTGTCTACTGCATAATATAGGCAAAAGCAAGTGTCATTAGAGAGGTTCCTTTTGCCGACAGAGCAGTGATTCTGTAAGTGTGTCTGTAAGTTGTCTTACACAGTAGCCCCCCTCCTCCTCCTCCTTTCTCATCTTATAATAGTCACAGTAAAGTGCAGTTTTATTTTTACTTCATATTTTTTATTATTTATTTTTATATGAATAATCTTGGGTTGTGTAAGAAATCGTTAGTTTAAATGATTATTTATGGGGAAATTCACTTTGATGGACGAGTGCTTTGATGTACAAGCATGTTTCTGGAACAAATTATGCTCACAATCTAAGGTTTAACAGAATAAATCTAATGTTCTGATTTGAATTATTCTGTTTTATTCTATTAATAATAATTGTATTATTAATGTAACACACCTACAAATTAGCTGAAAGGTTCGGTGAGTATGCAAATGAGTCTGACGACACATTAGCTACTTAAGGCTGAAAAAGGCTTAGCAACATTGGAAAAAAATAAAAACAAGTGGAGAAAACAAAGACCAAGCAAATTTGTTTTTCTGAAGTTATTCAAAAGCATATGGTAATATGTACTGTAAAGCAACAAATTGCAGCATTAATTCTTATGTTTCCGCTCGATTCTGTCATGTTCGTACAGTGTCTCGGGACAATAGTAATTCTCTGGAGAACGACATAATCAGGATTTGATTGCACTTGCATTGATCAGGTCCGACTCATTTCGCACTGATTAACAGATCAATGCGGTTCCCCTCGGACCCCTGCTGCGTGGCGCAGATGGTTTCAGAACGTGCTGCGATTTTCATCAAGTAATATTTCATTCGACTGATTAAGCCCGTACCATGTGTGCAAAGGTTTTAGATGGATTATGTGATGACAGTTTGCATGTGTTTTATTAACAGAGAAGAAATAAGGTTTTTTTTTGTTTGCATTGTGATGCCACATATACCAGATGTTGTATACAGTATATTATTTGTTCATATATATTTCTCTGTTAAAGGACGTGGAATATCATTGTACGTTCTCGTCTACATCGTGCCATTTTTATTTAATTTTTTTTACAATGCTTTAAAACGATCGCCGAGATGGATAGCATTTCCTCGAACATATTAGAAACATCTTTCAAAATGCAGAATGCTTTGATGGCTGACAAAAGCTGCCTACTTCAGCTGTAGCCTAGACTTTATGATGCACCTCCAGACTCCCATGGTGCACCCAGAGATGCGAGATGTTTAATTTATTGATTGTGTCATTGGTAGCTGTCCTGAGTTCCCATGGTAACGGGTTGCCTCCCTCTCCCCAATTCAGGCAGTCAGAAGACCCACAAGAGTGTGTGTGTGTGTGTCTTTGTGTGTTCAAACCCTGCAGCTGTTCACTCTTGAGCAAGTTTCAGCATTGACCTCAGTCATGATACGGAAAATGAGCCGGCGTTACTGTACCCTTCTCTTATATATTTCTTTTTATTGTCCCTTTTACTGAAATATTTTTCCCCCATTTGGGCACGCACAGTTCTTTAAATTTGATTAACTGTCATGATTTTTGGCTTCCTCAAGTAAACAAATATTAAGGATTGCTAAAGTTAGTTACTTGGCTACTGTATATGTTAGAGATCTACTCTGCTCTATGTGTATGTCGAGGCAGACTGGGTCCAATCCATTGCATGAGCATTGCATAACACACTCACACCGTCATTCTCACACATTACGGGCAATTTGGGAACACCAATGATCCTAATCTAGGATTATAATAATCTCGTCTCATCCCAATCTCATGTCTTCGGACAGTGGGAGGAAACCGGAATACCCGGAGGAAATTCACCAAGCATGTGGAGAACATGCAAACTCCATGCACACAGACCTGAGAAGGGAATCGAACCCTCGACCGTGGATTGCGCAGTTCTGAGAGTAAAAACTACCAGTATTTCTCTATATAATCCCCTGCTACACTAATGCACAGCAATTCACAAGTGCATGGATTTCGTCAAGTAGACTGGAGAGAAGATCAGACTGAACGCTTCATATTGTACTGTGTGCCTCCCAGGAACTCCTTTAAGTACCCAAATATGTGTCTTTGAGAGAGATCACAGCTATACGTGCAAATGGTGTTTGTGGATAGTTGTGTGTACAGTTCCTACAGCCAATTCGCCTCTTGCGCAACAAGTTTTGTGTGGATTTTTCAAGGACCAGACGTTCCACCCGCTAAGTGTTTACAGGAATGACCGCAATGGGTTCCCTCATCATAAACAGATATATTTAAAATTCTTTCTTTAAAATATTTGCATCTTTCCAATGATTCACTGCAGCTAAGAGTCTCATCACCGTTCTGTGCTTGAAATCTTCTGTAATTTCATCACAAGTCTGTTAACTTGAACACCCCTCATATTACCATTTAAAAGGTCCACTTAATATATTCTGTTCACTGATATGACTAAAGAATCATTTGGATCCAGAGATTTTTATTTAAAAAATTTTTGCATTTAAAAAAAGATACCACGGTGCTGCAGAATTCTTCATTATGATTGGCTGGGAAGCGTCGATTCAGCATCTGCTGAAGGGAAATCCTCAATCCTTCTTGTAGCACTGATGGTGTGTGTGTGAGATCCCTGTTTTTTTTTTTTTTTTCTTTAATTAAATAACCTGAAGTTGTTGCGTAGCTTGGTCCAGGATACGAGTGTGTTTGCTCAGGTGTGTATGTTTACTCTTGTGTGAGCTTCAGCTAAGGAAGAGCCTGCACCAAACGATTAAACCGCACCTACATGTATGTACCAAGAGATGGACCGTATCCAATTCACACAAACACACACACGTACAATAATATTAAAAGAGAGTTGGGTCATGACTTAATGAGATAGTCTAAGATTTACTGCTTTTATAGCAGCACTTAGATCTCGACAGTGCATTATTGCTTTTCATTTATAGCTCCTAATCATATACTTCCATCCCGCAGGTGAAAGAGAAAGGGACATTTTCTTTTCTGCTCTTTATGGAGAGCAGGCGCTCATAGGATTATAATGACTGATTACAGCCCGTTGTGTCTGTAGAGCGCAAATTGAAGCTCCTGGCAGCTGAAAATGCGACCTGTTTTTGTTTCACGTCTCGCGGCTCTAAGGCGCAGAAATGCTTTGGGTGAAAAGAAAATGTAGATAATTAACCCTCTTATTCTAAATGAGGTCGATCAGCCGAGGCATGGATAGTTTCTGAGCCTTGATTCATTCGTACTGGAAGTGTGAGGCCAGTGTAGTGAGCACATTAAACGATGAAAATTAGTCCTGGATATTGTTGATAGTCCTACAGTTACAGAAAGCACATTAATCATACAGTAGAATTATTATAAACGAATGTACAGCATGTGTGTAGGTATACATTAGCAAATATTAATGGGTCATGGTTCATTTAAGAAATATAATAACACCATAATACACAATCATACTTATGTTCAATTCAGTTTTATTTATATAGCTCTTTTAACAATGGTGATTGTCTCAAAGCAGCTTCACAAAATGAAAAGAACATTTATGGAAGTGTGTATGAGTGAGAAAAAAAAATGTGTTTAGATAATAATGAGATTGTGAGATTGTTCCTGATGAGCGAGCCGAGGGCGACGGTGACAGCGAAAAACTCCCTGAGATGGCAATAGGAAGAAACCTTGAGAGGAACCGGACTCAACAGGGAACCCGTCCTCATCTGGGTGATAACAGATAACAGGAATTATATAACGACATCATGTGTGTTAGGCTGCTGGAAGCCAGTAGAACAGAAGTTGTTGAAGTTATTATGCAGTCTAGTTCAGCACAGGGACGAGTCAGCAGGTGCAGAGGACAGAGGGGGGTCTGGATTACTGGGAGCTCAGGAGCAGCATGTGTAGATCCAAACCATCACTAAGCAGAATCCAGCTGGATGCCTCAAGATCTTCGCAGGGTTGGCCTCTGCCTACTGGAGCTGGCACAATCTCCAGATGCCTCGGGATGAGTAGAGAAAGGAAGAACTTAAGTATACTGAAGTCTGTATACACCAATCAGATATAATGTTAAACATTAACATAATAACCACCTACAATTTCTGGGTTTCCTGTGGACTACTGTGGTGGCTCTGGGCCCTCAGGCTGTGGCTCTGCAAGGCCTCTGGTGGTGTGCTGTGGTGTCTGGCGCCAGGATGTTGGCAGAGGGTGCTGTTGGTTATGGGGTGGGGCCTGGTGGGGGGTGAATCTGTCTTGTCCGTCCGGTGCATCCCACGGATGCTTGATTGGATTGGGATTTGTTGAGATTGGAGGCCGGGTCAAGCCACACGAAAAGACAACACACGCATGAGGCCAGTCTCCAGGCGCTTCTCAGTCTGTAGGCTGTGTTCTCATTGGTTCACTGACGCTGATGAGATTTACTCCTTGGGTAATTTGGCATTTTTTTCAAATTTGGTGTTGGACGGTGTTTATTAATTATCTATGACGAATCCTTTGGGTGCTCTGGGTTGATGGGTATTGACTCCATAGATCTCCGTGCATCCCACCAGTGCAATGACCAGACAGGGATCTGGGGCGTTTGGTTTGCTGCGCCCTGTGTGTGACAGGTTGTGTTGCATTGGCTTTTCTTTGGGATCGAACCACAAGGGCTGGTCATCGGTCCCCGAGGACACGGGTAATTCTTGGTTGTCCAAGATTCTATGATCAGTTTGCTGGTGTTTAATTAGTGATCGATGTTGTTCAGTTCATGAGTGGCTGATCGGTGTGTATTATAGGGCTGACAGTACCTCATTTTTGAGGTAAACGGGATAACTGAAACATGAATATATATATATATATATGTGTGTGTGTTGGTGTAAACACACATTGGTTTGTCTCTGAAGATTCTCAGTCATCCAGGTGAGGTTATCTTGGATCTGAATCATGTCAACTTGTTAGGTAATTACTTTTATTCATTCACCTAAGTAGCTTGCTTCAGTCTGAAGGAAGTGGGTAAGTTCCTCATATTTGTATCCTCCAGGGTCAAAAGGCCTCTCCCCTGACTGAAAGCTCATTAGGTGAACAATGGAGAAGGTAAGAGTAGGATGGAGAGTCGTTAAAGAGAGAGAGAGAGTGTGTGTGTGTGTGTGTGTGTGTGTGTGTGTGTGTGTGTCGTTAAGAAGGAACAGCAATAGAGAGAGATTATGGAGAGTCGTTAAGTTGTAACGACCTGAGAGAGTAGGGGAAGTGCTTAAGTGTTTCTACCTAACAAGAAAGAAGTCCAGTTGACACGATTCAACCCCCAGACACATCCTGGTTTGTTTCACTTTCAGCGCTTAATGCAAACAAATGCATACTTAGTAGCTCTTGGCAGTAGAGTGTTTTTGTCACCAGTGCTTCCGTACTTCCTCGGACACAGGGCAGGGCACGTCTGAGGTGATAAAATCTAAATCGGAGATCTGCTATCGGAATCAGTTCTGAGAACAGTTTAGAATCACAACTGGTTCATTCTAGTTGGCTCCAATTCTAAAAAAATGTTCTCAGAACAGCTCAGTTGTGACTTTTGGTTTCAGTTTTTGTCAAATCGTATGCGGTCTGTGTACAATTCCGGAATTTCAGGAATTTTGACAGCCACATCCCATCTGTCTTTAGGGCACTCCGCCAGCAGCCGCGTGCTCCTTTAGAGACATGTGACATCGGTCAAATGCATTTTTCGGAAATACTGATCATACACCTGTAGAGGGAAGTGTAACACACTTGGAACAACGTGCTATTTGCTCCTCTCCGCCTGTGTGACCTCACAGATGCATGTGATAGACTAGTGTCAATGTGGTAGTGCAAGTATATACATACATTAACACCCACATACACACACACTTTGATAAACATGTTAAAGAAGAAGGATTATATGGGATCTTTAAACATCCTTGTCTATGAATCCAGTGCCTACAGTGTATACGAGACAGGAACACACCCTGACCGGGACATGCACACTATTTTACCGAGGGATAAATTAGTCACCAAACCACCTGTCAGCATCTTCACATACAGGGAATGAACATGACAAACTCTTTGCTGGACAATAATCTAAGGTCAAGGACCAACTAGAGAAGTGTGGACAGGAGAAAATGTTAAAATCTGCAAAGTGACACAATTCTCTCTCTCTCTCTCTCTCTCTCTCTCTTAGTCTGCTGCTTCGTGGTCCATAAGCGTTGCCATGAGTTTGTCACATTCTCCTGCCCTGGAGCGGATAAAGGACCCGACACAGATGTGAGTGTACACACACACACACACACACACACACACACACACCACCCCTTTATCAGCCATATCTGGGCGATATGAATACACCTGATACCACATACAGTATGTGCTTTTAAATGAGCTGCATATTATTTCCAGGATGTAACTGGAATTTGCAATGTATATTACACAGAGTTTACAGAGAAACACAGTGTTTTGTATAAAAGTCCTGCAAGCAAAGCACATCTAAAGCTGTAGGAGGCAAAACCAGTGGATGATGTAATAGCTGTTGTCAAAACATGACGTGTATTCTGTGCATTCGAAGAGTTCTCACACACACGCACACACACGCTGGGAACTTAAATAAAAAATCGTTTGCTATTTATGTCAGCACCTCTGAGCACAAGATGCAGAGTAAAGCATTACTAATTGGCGATATTCCAGCATCCACATAATCTGATGTTTGACACAAAGGATGAATGATGTAAAGTGTGCGGTGATAACTACTGTACTGTATGAGAACGAGCCCAGTGATCCCTGCTTACCCTGTCTTTAGTTCTGCTTGAATGCCTTGTAGTAGGCTGAGATTCTTAGACAGGAATGTCCATAAGTTAACTCTTTAGAATATTAGGCCACACCCACACTGACTTTATTACAACAAATGTAGTCTATTTATTGCATTCCTTTATTTGCTTTTTAAAGCGAGGAATTGTAGTTGAACCGAATCCATTAAATCGAATTGAATTGAGTTTAAAAAATCCGGATTAAATCAATAATTATCAACTGTATAATATTCTGGTTCAGTTTTTTTATTATAAGAATGTGGAAACAAAATCAGGTTCAAATTTATATCAGGTGTAGAACATTCAGATTCAGTTTTATAACAAACAGGAATAGAAAATTCATATTCAGATTTATAATAGTCACATATTTAACAATTTGGTTAAACTAATTAAGCATAGAAAATTCATGTTCAAATATATAATAATCATTTATATACATTTCAGACTCAAATTTACAATTACCAAGTATATACATTTTTATTTTAAATTCAATTTGAGTTCAATAAACAAAAAAAAAAAGTCTGATTAAATCTTATAATAATCGGCTGTAGATATTTCTGATTAAAATTTACAGTAATTAGCTACAGAAATTTCTGATTAAAATTTATAATAATCATCTGTAGAAAATTTTGATTTATAAATTTATAATAATCAGGTGTAAAATACTCGGATACAAAATTTTAATAATCAGCTATAGGAAATTCAGATTCAAATTTATAGTATTCAGGTGTAGACATTTCTGGTTAAGTTTTGTAGTAATCAGATAAATCTGTAGTGCATAATTCAGGTTCAGTTTAATTATAATTAGATTTAGAAAGGTCTGGTTTAATTTCAGTATAATCAGATGTAGAAATCCTGTTTAAACTAAACCAGATGTAAAAAAAAAAAAAAAAAAACATTGTCATATAATGATTAGTAATGTAATACTGTATTTAGTTATAGAATTCTAAATTCAATAAAAGGTGTAATATTATGGTATAGAAAATTCAATTTGAATTTTATAACAATCATAAATGTATATGTAAATATAATCAATAATATCAGTGAATAAAATTCCAATTTAAATGTATAATAATCAGATTGTATAAAATTCTATTTATGACTTTCAAGTTAAAATCATTTACCTAACAATTAGGTGTGTAAAATAATAATAATAATAATTATTATTATTATTATTATTATTGTTATTATTAATAACAATAATAATAATAATAATAATAATACTAATTTATACACTATTTTATTGTGTAATTATCTGGGGACAGTCTATTTTAGATTCAGTTAAAAATGTATAGTCAAATTCTGAACATGCTTAAGTTCTTAGGAAGTTCTTAGGAAGTTCTTAGAGTACAAGAACACCAATAGGAACAGTCTCCGACTATAAAGTGTTTTAAAAGAACTGTTTCTGAATTTCAGTGATTAAGTAAAATGTAATTATGAAAGTTTGCTTACATACATGCATTTAAGGTATTTGACAGGACAGAGTAAAGACTGACTGTGCAGACTTGAATGTGCAAAGTGGTATTCATGAGTGTGCAAATACCACAGGTCACTAGAGATACCCGAGTTTAGAGATGGTGCTCTAAATGTTTTTTTCTTTGATTGGCGGAGATACAGGAGCTGATACTGTGTGTGTGTGTGTGTGTGTGTGTGTGTGTGTGTGTGTGTGTGTGTGTGTGTGTGTGTGTGTGAGCACACACACACTGACTGAACTACATGAGAGAGTACTTCTACTGATCACATCACCGCATGCCTCTGTAATAGGACATGGAGTGTATTTTTGGTTTGATGTTCCTCGTAGTATTATGTTGTCTCAAACTGTGTGTGTGTTTTTCAGTTTTCTCAAAAAATAAAACCTTTGTGAGTTTTTAGTTGATTGGTTGGATGATTGTCTGCTTGTTTGATCGCTTGGTTAATTGATTGTTTGATTGGTTGATTAATTAGTTGTCTGTTTGGTTAATTGGTTGGTTGTTTGGGTAATTGTTTGAGTAATTGTTTAGTCCGTTAATTGGTTAGTTTGTTTGGTTGGTCACTTAATTGGTTGGTAAATTGTTTGATTGTTTGATTGGTTAGTTGGTTGGTTGCCTAATTGTTTGTTTGTTTGATTGTTTCATTGATTGATTAGTTAATTGGCTGCTGGATTGGTTGGTTGGTTTGGTGGTTGGTTGATTAAATGGATGTTTGGTTGATTAATTGGTTGTTTGATTGGTTAGATTGTTGGTGGGTTGATTGGTTGTTCAGGAAAATGACTGATTGGTTAATTAACAGGTTGTTTGGCTGACATCATTTGTTGTATTGGTTGATTAATCGATTGCTTTATTGGTTGGTTATTTTTATACAGTAAATATGTTGTTGTTGAACTTGTAGGTTAAGTTGTTTTAGTTGCATTTGTACATTCAGACAGTTAATGAATAAGGTAATCATGTGTGCCGCAAATAAACATATAAAATCATGCAGGTAAAGATGAAGCGCTATAGTTACTGCATAAATCAGAAAAATTGTGAAGCTGGGAAAATGTGCTCCCAGTGACTGACTGTGATGTGGTTATCGGTGCCAGATGGGCTGGTGTAAGTATTTCAACTGCTGATATCATGAGATTTTCTTGTACAAGCGTCCCTAGAGTTGGTAGCAGAAACAAACAAACAAAAAAATTAAGTGTGTAGCATTTGTGCAGGTAGAAACTCTTTGTTGATGAGAGATTAGAGGAGAATGGCCAGACAGGGAGGCTAGAGTAATATTTCTATATACTGTATATTCGGTTTATTTCTACATCTTTCGTATGTTGTATGTTTTCAGTTCAGAAGAACGAACTATAATGCAGCAGCTACCAGACTTTAAAGATTTTACAAGATGATTTATGTAACAACGAAAACAAAACCCTCTCTCTCTCTCTCTCTCTCTCTCTCTCTCTCTCTCTCTCTCTCTTATGAGGTAATACTTGATATAGCATCCTCCACCCCTCCTCAGTAGGAAACTCAATCCAGGCCAGAGTATCCATGTTCGTGGTGTTTCCCAGTTCTTTAATTACTCAGTAGCGCTTCGCATCCTTGCCTGTCTCAGGTGTAACCTGAGGAAATACATATTTGCTGTTTTATATTTAGCATCTGTACAGTTTAACCCTTAATCTGCTGATACACGTGTGAATGCTCAGCGTCTTTTATTACCAGATGTCACCCACGGTACCGTGTTGTCTGAAACTCTGATTTATAACCCCTTGGGTTTTGTCTTTCGCGTCTGAATTAAAGGTCCACTGGTTCAACCCAGTCATTAATCATTTTGTATTAGCCGTTTTAGTCACATTCACTGAGCTCAAAGCTTCTCTTACTGTTTCTAAGATGTTTCCCAGTAGTGATGAAGCACTGCTCAGTCGCACAAGTCTTCATCATAGTAGTGACAGCTGCTTGAGCTTGTAAAATAATGGAACTGTCAGTAAAATTTATATGGATGAACATTAATCTCCATGGACTTTTATTGCCTGGATGGAATTCTTTATGAAATGCATCATATGTTAATTATGGATATGTATTACATTTAAGGCAATTTCTAAATTAAGTGAATTGTTGCTGCCCGGCACATTCTGCATATAATGTGAGGGATAGAACACAAAATGGCAAGTGTGCTGTAGTGGGAAAATCATCAACAACCAGGTGCCTTAGTTTCCTATAACACGATGTCCTGAAGTATTTTATACCGCAGCAATATCACTCAAAGGAAAGTGCAATCTATCATCTTAGACAAACATGATTGGCCAGTACTTCAATGATTGACAGGTGAGAAAATTTCACAGATGTCTGATCACGGCTCTCCGGGAGACATCTCCATGTTCATGACTTCCAGGGGATAGGACGAATGTTTTTTCTGTATTACCGCTTTCTGTGAGACAGCTCTGAAACTGGAGACTCCTTCCAAAAATGTACTTAGAACCAGTGCATTAACATAAACCTGTGATTTGCCATGGAGCCAGCACTGTCTTCAGAGCTGCTGCTATAGAATATTAATCACTGTGTGGTATAAGACAGTTGCACGTAACGCTACATAGTCTCAGCAGTAACTGTCATAATATCTGTGGGAAATAAAAGAGACTACAATGGAATCTGACGGCATTTTTATATAGCTGTTTAAATTTATCCGAAAAGTACATGCACAGCTCGAGAAATGCTGCCTACCTAGGCAACCTCCTCCCACAAGGGTGATTATATTTTGGAATATGGAGTGTGTTTTGTGAGCGGGTTGCGGTGCCTGCCTACTTAGCAGAAAACTAAAAGGAACACGTACAGCATTTTTTTTTTAAAGCAAGGAAATCGTTTAAGCATTGCTATGCATATTCATATTCACATGACTGCACACAGGTAACACTCAAAGCAGCTTCATTAATTGAACTATTTAAGAAAGTTACACATTATTATTATTATAATTATTATTATTCTACGTGTTACAAATGAGTGAATTTTGCATGAGATATAGTAAATACTGTAACTCCCATTCTGTAAATGAAACATAGCTAGCTGTTCATTATAACTATGAAATAGATGGCCAAGTATATTTGTTATCTTTGAGTATATATAATTTAACATATTTAATCTGCACAATGCCAATATTTGTACTGACTGATGTATATACACTAATATTTGCACTTCTGGTTGATGGTAAACTGTATTCAGTATCGTTGCTGAGTACCTGTACTACGCAATAAAGCTGTATCTATCTACCTAGTCAAAAATTATCCACAGTCTGGCTGTAGAATCTATTTTCATGAACGTTTAGAAAAGACAAAAACATCTTTTTTTTGTCATAACCTCCTTACTTTTTAACACACTTTGTCCATCAGTCAACAAGCTTTCATATTCCCTCATTAAAAATGTTTTAGGCTGAGCTGTGAGTCACGAATGCACCGCTGTCTTCACTTCTTCATCAGAAGTGAACCTTCATCCTCGTAGGGCTGCTTTCAGGGGACCAAACAGGTGAAAGTCAGAGGAGCAAGATCAGGACTATAGGAAGAGTGATGACGTGTGCACACGGTCATCGTCATGCAAGATCACAACGCGTCTGGATAGCAGGACTCAGCATTTAATCTGAAGTTTAGACTCCAGCTCTTGGATAAGCATCTCACTGTAATGAGCACTGTTGATTGGTGAACCTTTGATTGTTGAATAATGTTCCAATACTGGCCCTTGAGTATCCCAGAAATTTGTAAGCATCAATTTTTCAGCTGATGGTTGACTTTTGCAACTCCTAACGAAGTCATAAAAAAACTTGATCCAACAATCGTAAAACATCTTGCTCTCTGTAGTCCTTAGCTGTAATGGGCTTCCCTGTGTTGCAAAGCAGGAATAGAATTTCATTGGCGATGTTAAAGATAGCCAATCGATAATCTCTCGTATAAATCAAGCTCAGTTTGAAATGCAGAAGCAACTGACTTTGTCTTGGAAGCTTCATCACAGTGCAGTCTTGTAGCTTGATATAGAACCTGAGAGAATATGAGTCGAGACTATAGCTGAGGGTTTTAAAGGTTAGTAAAGCTACTGTAACTCCAGAAAGATTTGTTAAGGTGCTTCGGCTGCTTGTAATACACTGACGGTCATAGAGTACATGAAAATGTTTATATATTATAGTTTAGGATCATTGCTTGGAGAGATGATGCCATTGTTTTGTGAGCTTATTAGAATAATATGGTGAAGAAATCAACTGATAATAAAGTTGCATTAATCAGCATGTACTGTATGGAAATCAAAGTGATAAAGCAAAGCTCTCTTAAGAAAAACCACATTTGTAGGCTTGATATATTTAACAACAATAAAATTATATTCTCTCAGAGCGCTAAACAGAGGAAGTGAACATTAGTAGCTGCAGTTCTGCTTTTTTTGTTAAGAAGACCTTTCTTAGTTATTAAGTTAGTCAACTAATTATGTACATTTTTGAATTCTGTAGTTTTTTTTGGTTAAGTATGCACAACAACATGATGTATTGTTATTGAAAAATTACTTATTCATTACTGTTAACATTACAGCTGTGGTTTTTAAGTGATTAAGTGATTTGGTCGATATTTTTTGATTAATTCAGTTAATTGAATCCATGGGTTGGTTTTTTCGATTCAGAATCGATTCACACTTTTAAAATTATGTAGGTAAGCTTCTAAAGGTTCAATTGACTAAAATTTATGAAGTTCTCAAAACCATAACCATAACTAAGCTTTTGCAGATAATACAAGCCGCTTCTGTCTTCTGCAAATACTCGCTTTTTGCGAGAGGATCGCTTCTACTTTCGAGTTTACGGCAAGATTGTGGTTTTATATGAAATGTGGCATCTAAGCACAAGTTTGGCAGCCTTTCAATTTTTATTAGACACTGTTAACAACCAGAGAATGAAATATGCATCTGTACTAATCAACTAAAATATAAAGCGGCAAACAATGGTTTCTCTACTCATTTTTTTTTTATTATTAAAATTAAAAGTACTTTTGATCCAATTGTAGTAATGTTTAATGTTGTGAAATATCCACAACGCAAGTTAGTTTCTGGAAACTGGATATTCCCTGCAAAAGTATTAAATATACCTCCTTCCAGCTGCAATTATTAGATCAGACATTTAGCTTGGCTCAGAACCTAATGAGAATGTAACAACACCTCGCTGTCAATAATAATCATTATTTATTACTGTATATCTAGGAACTTAATGTTAATGTGCTCCGGCAATGTGAAAGCAGACTAACATTAAATCAGAACTGATCTTTAGGAAACTATGCCTACATCAGTTATCACTTGCTTATGGTTTAATTTACCTCCGCCATTATTCCGTATGCAACAAATTCAAACTTTCATGCCCATAAATGTATCTCCCATACAGTACATCTTATCGGCCACCTGAATAAGAATACTGGGCATAAAAAAAATTAGCTAAACCTGCAGTTATGAGTCACGTCTCTAAGCAAATTGAACTGTAAGAGGAGAGATGATGCATTATTAATTTTGTTCTATTTAGAGGTGCTGGGATTAAATTTAACTATGCTAAAAAGGGTCTAAAATCACCTATGCCTCCTACCCAAAAAAATCTCACTACATTTTAAAAAATCTCTAGCTGTGGATCTGTCGAAACAATAATGTATTAGAACAAGATCATAAATCTAACCATGCAGGTGGCAGCTCGAACCTGAGAATTGAACAGAGACCATGGGACTGTAGAAAGCACCAACACTGCTGCGTTTCCTATCAGTCAAGTGCTAATGGTAATAAACACGCGGTATACTAATATACAAAATAACAGCGCCGGCTCCTCAGGGGTCTCGGTTTATCCCTGAGTTTGTAATCATTTTCTAATAAAGCCTGATTATGACCATTTATTATAAGACCGCAGAGAGAACAGTGTACGTGTGTATGGAGTGTATATGGCTGTTCATCAGCATGTTATTGCTGTGGGATTTTCTGCTTGTGTTTACTTTTACTAGTTTGTTTTTACGTAATGTACAGTGTAAAGCAAAGACACATCGTATCGTGACTGAATTTGACAGTTAACCATCTATGCAAATAGAAATGTTTGCCTTTAAAGTAAGGTCCTCCTGAAACATCAGGATGCTGGTCATGTGCTCTAATCAAATAGGTTCCTCTGTTGCAATTAACTCGGTCAAATTGAAGCGGTTGTGTATAATGACAGCGTCTGTGCTTACATTATTGACAGTCATGAAGCCGTAAAAGAATCCGGACCGTTTAAAACAGCTAGGGATTTGCCTACAGAGGGCAAAATGGAGAGACACACCCCGTGCATGAAAAACGTGTCACGCTTTTTTAACGCCTTTAAATAACCGGGGCTATTTAGAGCGATGATATTTACTCAGCAATTTAAGGCTAATAGTTATAGCATGATTTATAGGGACAAAGTGCATGAGCTTAAGTTTCTGTTCTCACTATTTAGATGTTAATAATTTATACAGCTGAGATCTCGAGGCCTGAATTTCCTCATCTGAGGACATGACGTTCTCTCAAAACTACATTGGGAGATAACCTTGTACTGTATGATCATCATATGAAGACCATTTGGTATTACTATTATGTCAAACTTCTTCTCTTTGAATACACAGATTGAGTTCCTAGCTCTCGGGCGCTAATAAACAGAAATGGTGAAGCAGAAAATTGGGCTTTCAGAAGCGTCAGAACCAGAGCACTGCCCTTTAATTGTTTTAACCAAAGGCCAAAAAATGGAATTTCTGCCTGTTTTGGTGATCATGGGGTTCAGCATTGAATTTATTCATGATGTCAGACTTTCCTGTAGTGTTTAATGGGTCATATGAAAATAGACATTCTTAGGGCCTAAAGTATTTGAAATTATATATACAGTTATTGTAAATAACTTTGTAAATGAATTTTGTGCCTAGCAAGAGGAGGCTCAAACCTTTCCCTTGTCCCAGGCTCTAAACAGAGAGTTATTGCACTCTACATACAGAAACCCAACCACGAAAATTTTAGGGACATTTAAGGTATATCTTGATGTATAAAAATTTGCTCTTTTTTAGCACAACCTAGGCAATATGATGAACTGAAATTATATTTAATTTGAACCAACTGTACAACATGACTGAGCAATAAATAGCAAAATGGGTGTAATAGGCAAAGTATTAGCACAGCATAAGATCACATGTTCCCATGGTTGTTTTAGGTTGTTTCTTTGAATAATAATAATAATAATAATAATCATCATCATCATAATCATAATAATATGACATATCACAAAACCCAAATGCACAGTTTGATGTCTGAAGTCTTCCCCGTCGACACTCACCGGCAGGTCTTTTTTTTTTTTTTTTTTAAATCGGTCTTTGACCAGTGCTGTGTTGCCACCCAGATCTGAATCGCTTAGGGTTAATCTTGTGTTTTATTTTAAGAAGATCTTGGTCTCTATTTCTCCGCAGAGCATGTGTGACCGCCAGTGCGCTTTTCTTATTCTTTTTACGGCATTTACTGCCTCTCAGTACACTGCTCTCGCGGTAGCAGAATGAACAGGTACAGGAGCAGGAGCACGAGAGGGACCTGTCCGCTACTAGTCAATCGATCATGGATGGCATTGTTCTCCCTGACAGATTCTTAAAAAGCATGGCCAAGTATACGTCAGTTTACTTGGGCCGCCGCCCAGTTATACTCTGTGTGGGAAACACTGGGCATTATGACAGACTCGATGTGATAAAATGATCCATTTGTTTACCCTGATTATAAATGTCCTAACGATTCCAGGAAGGAGCTCCAGTTTAGGGTGAGAAAGTTTAAGTCTAAGCCCCAGTATACAGTACAATGACAAATACACTGACTTTTCAGTAAGAAGACTTAATAATAGCCTTGTACTCTATACATAACTCTAGTCAACCATACAGTAAATTAGCACTTATTTTATTATATATTATAAGTTGCATATAATTTTTTTTTTGTTTTATGTCTTATGCTAACAAATAATTGTGTGCTCAGTGAACTTTTCCAAACTGCCACCAAAGTCAGGTAGGAAACATTTGTACCCTGGAACCTAATCAGAAGAGGGGACATTAGCGCTAGTTCTCTTTGGCGACTTGTTGTTTTTCCGTGCCAAGTATTTACTCAAAGGGCTCTAAAAATGACAGACTGGATTATGAATCATGATTGTTATTTGGCGTGAAGGATGTGTATTGCAACCTAGACTTTATGTGCAGCAGTGTGATGAGGCAGAGATTTCATGTCTAATCAGAATTATGACTGTATAATAAAGTAATGACGGGCATTAAATGAGACTCGGCATCTTTGCTTTTGTCACGTCTGTCTGGGACTCCGAAACCCTGTCGCGGCTTTATTTGTGTGAGAAATTCCTATTATTTACCAGCAGTTAACAAATATCATTTGAAGATTTGTAATTTCACATTATTTATTCACAGTATAAATAAGTCAATGAAACGAGTATCAACAAAAAGTATATAGTTATGGGGGATGTTCAAGTTAAACTGGGACTTTTGCTTGTGCAGAATAACAGAACACAGTTATGAGAGGAAAAAACTAACCATTTCTCTATATAATCGACTGCTGCAGTAATGCACTTATCCCAGTGTTTCAAGTTTTCTCAGACTGGCAACTTAAGGTCTGAAACGCTAGCCTCCCAGGAACTCCTTTAATGGCCCAAACTTGTGGAAATGGCTTGGAGTGAGGACAGGACTGTATGTGAGATGTGGCAATAACTCCCAGTTCCTGTAATGTGCGAGTGTTGTTTGTGAATGAGTGTGTGTACAGTTCCCACAGTCACTTTTGTAAATTGGCGTCTCAACATTGTATTGACTCAACATTAAATCCTTACTATTGCAGCTATTTTAGCTGGTTTAAGTTTTTAATCATAGCAGCAGTCAGCTTTAAGAGAGACAACATTATTACTGAATAATAATCATTATTTTTCACATTCGTGGCTGTAGATTTGTGTAAAATAACCTTTTTAGCTGCAGTTAAGCGAGAAAGGTTCAGCATTTCTAGAGGCAATGCAACAAATATTATACAATCCAAAGTGAATTTTAGAAATGTTTCCATCAGATGCACAAAAGTTTCTTAAATGCAATTTTTTTTAAAAATAAGAAGATATTTTCACCCAATTATTGTGTTTACACACGATAGTATTTATTTACACAATAGCATTAATTGAAGGTTTACATTAGTGAGCATATAGAAATTTTGACCATTTTTCAGACAGATGTATGTCCAACTCATCTTAAGCATAGTAAGAAATAAGCTTGTTCAAAATAAATTATGATTTAAATGCTTTGAAGTGAACAATCCGAATGTTTACTTATATGCTCCTCCTAGCGATGTTTCGCTGACATAAACCCCTGTGCACTGTTTGGTACAACCCGTTCGCCTGCTGATCCAGAAAACAAATTGAGTGCAGTTATGAGCAGCATTTTCTTACCCGAGCACATTCTCTTATTATTTCCCTGCTAGCAGCCTCATTATCTGTTTTACCCTGCAAATAGTTCAAGCGTCTCAATCCTGTTCCTATTCCTGTTGAGAAGCTGTACTACGCGGTGCTAAGGGAAGAAGCTCAAGGATCAGTAATGTCTTTTCAAAAATCACACAGAAGACAATAACGAGCAGTAATACTCACTATGATACTGCAGCGACGGAACTAAAGTGATTAAGCAGCACTTTAAACAAATGAAAAATTATACAAACTGATTAAATGATTAGCATAAAAACAGGATGGTATTACTTTACTGCCATTCCATTTGTCTCGAAAGAACGCCTGGAAAAAAAGTGATTCTTAGATCTCGATTCTCTGCTTAGAGGAAAAATTTTTGGCCTAGAATAAATAGGTGACAAAAAGGCTAATGTCTACAATGTGTATATTAGAAGCTACTGTAGATACTGTAAGATATCTAAAGATGTCTATAGACAAGCTCAGACCCTGTGTTGAAAGCAATTTTTAAGTTTAGGTGGCATGGTGGCTTGTTGGTGTTGCTCCAGGATTAGGGGTTCGGATCTCACCCCTGGGTCTGTGAACCTTCAGTAAGCTACAAAAAACAATGAGCTAGTTCTAAAATACCAAACAGAACATGCAACTTATCTGCTATTGTACTTTGCCTGTAGAACATCTGGCTGTTATTAAATGATTTGCATATACACGTTCTGAAATATATATTATTCACAAACAGGAATTATTTGTTACGCTCCGCACCTCAACAGTATATCTGTATCTGTAAATATATTACAGTCTAATCACTGGAAACAAATGCATCGTACAATTACCACAATCCTACACTGGATAAGTAGTTGGGGAAACGGATATATTTTGTTTACTTTTGAGTTTAAAAAGACAAAAAGAAGTGGGAGTTGTCTTCTGCAGTGCCTGCTCTTAACAGAAACCCTCGAGCAAGCGGCAGTGCTGCCAGACCATTCAGAAAAGGGTAAAGTGAATTACCGGGTCAAATGCGAGTTTCATTTCAAATCGTTCGTGCCTGTACACCATTGTTGAACACCTACACCTTTATTCAGAGTTACACTTGCTGGAGGCAAAGTACAGAATTTGACTTTATTCTATAAAAGTTAACAGTGCTTAAGCTGCAACAAGATCGGTTTTATAATCTCATCATGGCGCAGTGATTCCGAATCTCACGGAATTGTAGGCTGCGTCTAGATTCTCATCTGTAGTATCAAGGAGTTAATCGTGTAGCTGACTCTGAGCTGTGGCTCGCTGTCGCCACCGAGCATCAACAGCGAGTATCATAGTACATACAGCTAGCGAAGGACAAGATCAAAAATACAAATTCGAAGTACAGGTTCTACTCGAATGCGTCTCACTTTTACACCATCATAAAGTAGAAAATTCCAAAGTCGAACCAGTCTGAAAAGAAAAACTCAAATCTTCTCAGAAGAAATTTGCAAGCCAGAAGCCCCTACCACTTGTTTAAGCAAGGTTGGAGTATCGGGACATATCGCAATGATGCCACACTCACTCGAAATGCAGCGACTTCACGGGTAACAAGTCCCCATGTTCTGTCTTCTTCCAGGCTTATGTCCTTGTCCACCACTAGTTGTAAAAGCAGCTCAATAACAGAATCTGTTTAGGTGATGCAAGCTTTGGAAAGAGAAAGAAAGAACACAGTAGAGACAGAAGAGACTAAAGGTGCTAGGGAAAGGGAAAAAAAAAACTTTTTTGCAACTTTCAATATAACTAAAATCAATAATAAACATCTTTTAAAAATCTGCAAATTGCAATGGTTATTTAAAAAGGAATTACATTTACCGTTATTAGAAAATAATCACCACAATTGGCCGATATTGCACAACCCACAGGTTAGTTATTTTTCTATAACAACGAGCCTTTAATAATTAATACACATAGGGCGATGCTATTAAGGTTTATTGCTTAAGACACATATAATAACAAGGTTGTTCCACTCTGGTGGGTGGATTTGCTCCTTGCAAGTGTGTCTATGTTTGTGTAAATTAGCTGACTCCATTGTGCAACAATTATCTGTGTACCAGGGTTACACTATAGCAGGAGCATGACTCTACATTATGTGGATTCTTCTCCATCTCTCTCTCTCTCTCTCTCTCTCTCTCTCTCCCCCCTTAACCATGTTTCCTAATTGAAGGTCTCTATGCCTTGTTGATTCTATTATCGGTCCATTAGCCTCCTCGGTGAGCTGCGTGACGGATCTGGAAGATGTTGGCGATGTCGGTACTGACTCCAATGAAGGAAAAAAAAAAAACAACCTCTTACAGCTTAGCTAATGCCTACTGCCTCACCTTCCATGTTTTGAAGTGACTGTACCTCCAAACATCCACCGATTTCAGACTGTTCATGTTAGTGTAGACAGTTTAATTGTAGGATCAAGCTGATTACTGTGTATAGTTCTCCTCTTTCTTGGTAGGTTTCTTCCCGGGGCTCCGGTTTCCTCCAACAGTCCCAAGACATGCAGATTAGGCTATTAGGCCTGCGATGGATTGGCACCCTGTCCAGGTTATACCCAGTCTTGTGCCCAAATTCTCCTGGGATAGACTCCAGGCCCCCTACAGGACAGGATATATACGTATAGTATAAAACACAGGGTGAGCCGATGTATACTTGGCGTATAGGCAAGTCTGTACATTGAATATATTTATGAAAAAATATATTATATATTATTATCATATATATCAATATATAATGTATAGAAATAAATTTAGTATTAAAATATATTTATACAAGTCTTTCTTTTATATATATTTGGGGTGACTTTCTAACTCCATGATGGTTCCTGATTTTTCTTTCTTTCTACATTGTAAAGGAATGCTGAAGGCGTCCAAAAAATGCATTAATCTCCTTTGAACAGTTGATATTGAGA
>JAQMYK010000036.1:30649747-30659905 GCA_030014345.1 Clarias buthupogon
TGATTAACCCCTTACACGCCGCTCAAAAATAGACATTTCTCAGACCGTGGTATCGGTCCCAGGTATCGGGGGACTTTTAACGAGTACTTTAGAAAATGTGCTATCGAGGCCGATACCCGATACCGGTATCGGTGCATCCCTATTTACAATGCAGTAAATCCACAAGAAAAAAAAAACCTTTTAACAGTCATGCCATTTCGAGTAGCAGACACCCTAAACCAAAGCAACTTACTTTTAGCTCATGTTACACAACCAAGTAGTTGAGAGTTTTGGGTTAAGGTTCTTGCTGGTGTTTGGCCAGCAGACGTTCTGTTTCTGTAGTTTATACCGTTTAATAGCTTAATCCCCATAAGCTATAAAGAAGGCTACATGTTCACGAAGATCACAAACCTTAAGTGATGTAAGCACCGTGTCACTTGCTAATGTGAATCCGCTTAGTCTTTGCTCAACAATACAGAGAGACACATTACTGTAAGCACTAATAGTCATGGTCGTTGTTCTTGTTGTTGCTGTGCTGGTGGTGCTGGTGGTGCACACAGAGTCCCACACTGGTTAGGGTCTGTAAAAAACAACATATGGCTGGAAATATTGTTTGTCACCCTGTAATTTCCCAAGCTCGTGTTGACTCACAGTAGTTCGGTGCTTATATCGAATCCTGCCAAAGCATAAAATGTTTTTCTATTACCTTCTATTTTCACACTCTGATGAGATTTTTTGCAGTACAAAAAAAAAAAAAAGTGTATTTTTTTTTCAATCCAAGCATGAATCACACCGCCAAAGTTTTCTTTATTTATTTCTACCGCAATAAACTTAGAATCCTTTCTGCATCTATGTGTTACTGTATATTTAAAACCCCATTACAGCTCATAATGAGTGCAGAACCTACAGGGACACACAGCAGCACAGGCTCTTCCTCTCAGGTCAGGTTAATGCTCAGCGGGTCAGTGTAAGGTCACGCTAGCGTTAATGGATCTGATTCCCAGGACAGCTGTTCCCTTCTGACTGTGCACTCTTTACAGTAAACACATTTGTTCAGGATTGATTCCGGACTGATTTTTTATTTTATTTTTTTTTGCCCGCGGCTACACAAGAGACTGTATTTCTGGGTCTTCTGCAAATTCATCCATGTTAACCGATTCTCCAAAAAAAACATATTACTTTCAGGCTAAATTGGTTTCCCCATGCTTATTTTCTGCTCGAAAGACCATCTGGGAGTGTGACGCGTGTTTATAAAATAGACTTTGCATGGGAATAGATAAGATGAGACAAAGTAGATCTGATCTGAACCCTGATTGAACTCTCTTTCCTATGGGAGTAGATGATGCAGAGAACACGCTATCTAATATATTATGTTTTTCTTTATGCCGCCGCACTGAATCGTAGGCTTTGATTGCCAATAATTTGGCTGCAAGGCAAACCACAGATTTATATCAAATGTGCTTGTTTTAGTGCGCAATATAGCAAAAAGTATGTGAACACCTGACTATCATACTCGTATGGGAATCTTTCTCAGACAGATGCCAGGCGCTTGTATATATGATGTCCTTGTGTGCTGTAGAATTACAATTTCCTTTCCTGGAAGTGAAATGCTCAAACGTGTTCCAGCATGGCGATGTCCCGTCTACTACTGTAGGTGCACTCCGTGGAGACATGGTTTCCCAAGGTCGGAGAAGAAGAACTTGAATAATACTGTTTGTTTTAATCAGTAGCTTTGTATTTAATGCATTTTGTATACCAGCCAGCCAAAGCATGAAAATCATCAGCATTAAAACCACCTAGGTTGTGCCACCAGGGTGGCTCTGCGCCATCGGGACATGACTCCACAAGACCTCTGGAGGTGTACGGCAGCAGATCCTGCTGTGGCTTGCCGAATGGGCTTCTCTGAATCAGACTTGACTAATAGGCACTTGATAGGATTGATCTTGGGGGTTTAGAGCCCGGGTCAGTGGTCTTGGTGCACTGGGAGTTGTATTGCCTTTCTACAGTGGCCAGCATTGACTTTTTTTGGCCATTTGTGCTGCACTGACTTTTCTGTGGGATCGGACTGTGGGATCGGAATTTTAATAGTAAACATTGTTTTAAAGCACTTTAACAAACACTTTGCAAGCTGGGTTCTCCAGTTGTAATAGAAAAAATGTGCATTTTTTTTCACTGTAAAACTGTGCTAAAACTAAAAAGGGATATCAGGGAAATCCTGGTGTGAAAATGAGGCCGAGGGATCCCTCTTTCTTATAACGTCACCAAGTCTGGATTGAAATATTCCAAAAATATGATTTCAATGTTTTTTTTCCCCTTATAAACAAGCACACATATGACGATACAGTATCTCAGCAACCAGACATGATACAGTAATAAACTTGGTATCAAAATACGGCTTATTGGAACAGGAATCTGAAACTACTGTATGTGCAACACAAATCACACAAAATGCAGCTTAAAATTTGCGTTAAATGCATAAATTATGAATTATAATTTTTTTTATTTAAGATTAAAGTACATATTCATAAAAATATGATGCAAATCTATTTGCTTTGTGTTCTGTGTATAAAAAAAGTCCTTCCTGGACAGAAAACCTATAGTGCTAATCTACGTAAATGTGCATTAAAGGGAGATTCCATTGCTCTTATGGACACTAATGTTAAGATTCCATTGTCTGTCACTGTACAGCACAGTAAAATGACATTTTCACATATCCTAGTTAGAGCCCAGGGTCAGACAGGGTTAAGCCCCCCCCCCCCTCCCCCCGGAGCAGACAGGGTTAAGGGCCTTGGTCAACGGGCAACAGTAGCAGTAGTAGTAGTTGGCTGTGATGGGGCTTAAACCCCTGACCTTCTGATCAGCCACCCAGAGTCTTAACCCTTTGAGCCGCCACTGCAGCATCCTAACTTATCTTTACTACAGTACAGCTGGTCAGTCACGTTCTTGGCCATCATCCTCCTCCCAGCGAAGGAGACCTGATGCGCCGCCAGATCGTCCTGTCTCATAATTGTTTCGAGAAAGTAAACAAGTAGAGAGGAAACTAGAGCGAGGAGACTCAGGGCAAACCGGGAGAATTGTCGTTCGGGGCAGGGAGGGGGAGAAGAGAGAGCAAAAGAGTAGAGTGATGAAAAGAAGGAAAAGCATGAGCTTATTCTTTAGCATCAGCTGTGTGTGGGTGTCCGTGACTAAGTACAGCTGGCTCTGAGTTCACATATACACACATGCACACACACATGCACACATCTACGTAGCTAATTAAGGCCCTGTTCATTTTGAGACATGAAAGGATATGAAGCAATTAAATAACAGATAGCTTTAAAGTGGAAAAGCGTGCGTCTTTGGAAAAACACATTAGGCTACGTCAACGCAATGATGCTAGCATGTGTGGTTTTTGTCCTTTGGGTGTAACGGTGCTAATATTCTCAAAGCTGCAGCGGATGTTTTGCTAACATCGCTAATAAGCTGTGATTCTGCTTACAGGAAAATGTGTAATAAATGCTTAATTTATAGGAAAATAACTGTAAGCATTAACGCAAACAGCGATGTTTTTTTTTTTTTTTTTTTTGCGCTACAGCACATCGCTCCCACTGGAGTTTACAGCTTAGCGCTCAATTAACACATTAATACATGCCAGTGTCTCAGAAACATATAAGATATTAAAGTGGGAAATCCGAATTCTAAAACCCCTGATAGGGAAGCGAAGGACGTTATTCAAGTCACGTTCTTGTGTACTTTTTCCATCCCTCGAAAACAATTAAGACTTGTCAAACATTGTCTAAACATCGAATTAATTTTTTACAAGATCCTTATCACGGATGACTGACATTTAAATGCCGACGTCTGCAGGACCTAGCTTTAGGACAGAATGAACAAGTTAAGAAAACTGAATCAATATAGCGTTATAGTGTTTCACTAGTGTAAAAATAAATGCTAGCAATATTAAACAGTGTAAAAATAAATCAGTTGAAAAGGGAGTATCGTTCTTACTCTGCTTTGTAGTGTACTGTCAATAGTCTATAGGAATAATTTGCATGACTTCAGTGGTTGTTTGTTTCTCAGCCTCATGCAACCCATTTCCCACACATTCTTCTTGAAATGTCTGTTCTATCTCTGCCTTTCTTTTGATGGACTTCTACAGGTCAGAGCTGGAGACTGAAAGGGGCACAAACTATTTTTGTTTTCGTTGGTATTATTTATTTTATTTTCATTTTTTCCTCTGTCTTGTTGCAGGATGCACCCACATTTCAGTGTTGTGTTTCAGTTTGGACTGATGGTCTTTTGATAGATAAATAAGATCAATTGTAAAATTCAATCAAATTCTTAACAATGGTCACTGAATAGGTTTTGAAAATGTACAGAAGTTAAAAGTATAGAATATTTTAACTATTAGTTTGTCCCTAATGAGCAAACTGAGGGCGACGATGGCGAGGAAAACCTTCCTGAGATGACAATAGGAATAAACCTGGAGAAGAACCAGATCCGTTTCTAGAGCTGCGCGATTAAATCGATTCTGCTTTTGTAGGTTGATTTGATTAAATGAATTGAAAGGTCATTTTTCGATTCAGATTCGATTCTTAAATTATTTAGGTTAACTCGAAAGCGTGGAATGATCCACAATTAGTAAATTCCTTATAGATATACCGTAACTTTTCCTGAAAATCCAAACCGCTTCCATGTTGCGCAAAATACTCTCGTTTTGCAAGAGTATCACTGCTTATTTCTTTTGAGTTCATGAGTGGCTGGTGCAATACCGCCACCTACAGTACCAGGCAAAAGTTTGGACACACCTTGTAATTCAATGTTTTTTCCTGATTTGAGTATTAGTTAATATATAATAATAACATTTGAACAGTTAATATTGTTATAAGTCGGCTACTTATGATCTATAAAGCCTTCATAAAGGCTCTAATCTAATTTCCAAGGCTGGTAACTCTAAATGAACGTCTCTTCTGCAGCAGAGGTAAGATTTGGTCCTGCTTTCCTGGGATGTTCTTCATGAGAGACAGTTTCATCAAACCGATTCAGTTTTTCTAAATGCACTTGACAACACTGTTCTTGCAACAGTTGACTGTTGAGGTTGTTACGTAATTCCATAATCCCATATGTGTTTTTACATAGTTTTGGAATCTCCAGTATTCTTCTAGAAGTTCGAATATAAAATAAATTACTAAACAAAAAACATATCCGAGAACAATCAGCACTTCGTATTAGATACTTTGAGTAGTTACTAATACTTATAACTATTTAATACGCATTAATACTTTAAAGCTTGTGACAAATCAGACAGTAAACATTAGCGCTAAAAATATTAATGCCGCAAAATCAATCATACCGATCTATGCTGTAGCGGTTTTATTTAGCTGAGCACACAATTAAACAAATAACGTGAATGATATAAAATAAAATCATAATAATAGCATGTGCTGAATTGACTACTATTAATCTAGATGTTTATTACTCTACAGTGCTGCTCATTTCATGATTATATTATCATATATCATATATTTTTAATAGTCTGTTTTGTTTAACAGGAAAGAAAAGACATGAACTGTTTCTTCTGCATTTTCTATCCGCTGAATACTTTCAGCAATGTTTAAAAGATACTGAAAAGCCCCAACATTGGCAATCTTCCGGGTATGAATTAAACACAGGATATTAACATAATCTTAATACCCCACCCATAAAGTCAACATACGTTTCCTGTCTCTGAATACGAAGTACTTTCGTGTTGTAATTATTGCTATAATCTAAGACTTTTCAAGCTGTGGCTGAACTTTGGCTCCGTGCTGAAGGATAAAACTCCTATGTGTTACAAAATGTGGATGAGAACCGTTACAAGACTGAGTGCATCCTTTTTTTTCCTTTTTTTTTTTTTAAGGAAAGGCTTTGACTTTGTCCACCAGCTAAGCTCATTGTTTAGCCTTTCTAAATTTCAATGCAGAAGGCAAAGGTTTTAACATTCAGCTGTTGAATTGGTTTATGGTCAAACGAACTGTGTAAGATTTGTGGTGTGTTTTTAAAGCTGTAGCTATAGACTGGTGTACAGCTGAGTCATCTAACGTATTGTAGTTATCTAGAGTGGGGTTTGCACTGACATTCCTCAAAAGGCTTGTGTGATATTGATTTTTACCTCAATTGCCATTTTAAAAATTGCAATAAAATATTTAATCGTCTAAACCAATAGGCTAAAGAAGATAAGCCTTTCCACCAATTCACTTTCGATGTTGGATGATATAATATTTTCAGTTGTAGTTGGGAACTGTTGGCTGGCAGGGACCGTGCCAGATTGTGGATTTTTAGTTTACATTTATTTCACACTGTATATAAATAAAAAAAAAACAGTGTTTTTCATATATAATTATATAACAAATCATTTGTCTCTTATGTCCACATTAATGACATTATCTCTGTTAATCTGAGGCCGTCCATAGTGTTTGAATGAAAGAACTTGTTTAGAATTTTGTTATCAGCATATTTTTATTTAATCGTTTAAGGTTTACATTTTAAAAAAAGTTGATTGCAAAGTTGAACAAACATTTGGAGACTTTATTTCAGGATAATGGACTTAATTCATCTCTATTTTATAAAACTCATAGGAAGGAAAAGAAAAAACATTTCAAAAAAACAGTTAAAAACTTTTCTGTCCAGGAAAGCATATTAATTTGTTATTCTTTTTATTCTTGCTTTTAATTGCTTATGTAGCACTTTGAGATTTGTCCACAATATTATTATTAGTAGTAGTATTATTAGCATTATTAGTATTATTATTATGTATGAAAATAATAAATAATAAATTTGCACACACGTTTATTGCAAGAGTTCACAAAACTTTAGTGAGACCTTGCAAAAAAGTATGCAAGATCTTGCAAAAAATCATAAGTACTTCCAGGTCATTCTTCAGTTGCTAGGCAAGCTCTTACTCTCTTAGAAGTAAAATTATCCTCATCATTAACAACAATCTTATTTAAAATGAAAATTGATTTGCAAATATGTTTGAGACCTACACTGACGAGATTTAATAACCAATAAACCTTCATCGTCTGACACTGACTTAACTGTTTTATTTTTAATTACGTTTGCAGAATAATTTACGAATAACAGAGAGTCGTTCACAAGCAATGATTCTTTTACAGTAACACAGACCAGTACATACTCATCACATAACTCGTCATACAAAAAAAAGTGCTAACACAAGGAATGTGAGATACTGATGTGATAATAGACAAGGAATTATGCGATAGCAAAAAGGGGCGGGGCTTCCAGGCAGTGAGGGCGTGTACAACGCCAGTGCAGATCATTTCAGATTGTCTCTTTTCCTGGTTTATTCAGTTTATGCTTTTTTTTAATCAGTATTGAGGGATAATTTGTGCTAGCATACTCCCGTGTCAAACTGCAGAGTCATCAGAGCTCTATTATTATCATTATTATTATTATTATCATTATTATTATTATTATTATTAATATTAGATTAAACGGTGAAGTAAATCTGGAGTTCCCTATACACTCATGCAGCTTTTCTTTTCCCATCAGTGTTTAACTGATGGTACTTAGTTAGTAACCCAGTAACCCAGTGTAAAGATCTATCCAATGACAGAAACATCAAAGCACTTTTTAACTCTCTATCAAGTACATGTATTTCTGTGAACGGTATCAGGCCGGGCCTGGTGCTCTATATTATGTTTTTCCCCCCTTTCTCACACTCACAGCTTGAATGAGTCTGAAAGATTTTTGTTTGTCATCTGTGGCTTCCTGCTCTAAAAGCTTCTGTGGCGTCAGTGTAATGGTGTGTGTATCCTCTTGCCCTGCACTGGAAAACAGCTCCTCGCTGTCCAGGTTCCAAAACTGTGCAGTATATGCTTGTGTGTGTGCGTGTGTGTGCGTGTGTGTGCATGTGTGTGCATGTGTGTGCATGTGTGTGCGTGTGTGTGCGTGTGTGTACGGTGGTATGTAAATATGAGGTTCTGTCAACTACGTGGCCACACAAAGTGAAACATTAGTCTCTTGACCAAACCACAGATCAGGTTTACATTGCAAACTAGTCCTGGTCACATGACTTTGTTTTCACTGTAGAGAGAACTATGGAACGAGAACGAGCTTTCTTGAGCTGCCATATTTAATCAGATGTGCGTACTGGGAAGACTTTCTGGGCAAAGTGGAATTCCTCACAAATGTATACAGTATATATTGAGATATTGTATATGTATGTTTAACCATATACATAAATATATAAACATATATGTTTGGTTTTCTTCTAGTAAATCATTTGTCCCTCAATTCTCAAATCCCTCAAAGGAAAAAAATTATTAAAATTAGGGTTCACGAACTCAGTTAATTTACAAATGCGGTTTCACATGAAGCTCACAATCTGCAATTTCTAATTATCCAATTATAGATATTAAAGGTATCGTCCTGTCTAAGAAAACATAACATTTTCGAAAAACAAAATATTGTGTTCAGTTACTTTTAAATTCAGAATGTACATATTAGAAAAAAGTCGATTGAGTTACATATTGACAATATTTTGTATGGCCATACTCACTTAAAAATAAATTTTTTGAATTCTATTTTTTATTTATCTCTATTCACATTTGAGATGATACAATGCTGCTGTTCCTCTATAATCCTGCAGGTGGCGGATATTTATACAATTGTGATTCTTCATCCATAGAATCTTAGCTAAAGAATTGCAATACAAATCGGATCGTCACCTAAGTATTGTGATAATATCGTATCGGGTGGTCCCTGGGGATTCCCATCTCTAATACAGTATGGGTTTTTTTCCTACATTGATTATGCCTGATAATTGATCTTTTGTTTTTGTTCAATTCGACTTCTTCATTTACAGATTAATACTTTATTTTTTATTATTTAGTTAAATAAAAAAATGTTGAATGGTGTGAAATATCTGATTGTTTTGGACAAAATATATACCACAGAAAATACAAACCACTTCCATCTTTCACAAAGTGCTTGCGCCATACTCTGTTTGTAAGATTATTATCGTTTCTTCTTCTTTAGAGTTTATGGGAGGTTGGTGCATTATTGCCACCTACTGGAATGGAGTGTGAAGCAGAAGTTCAACAGAAATAAAAGATTATTGCTTTGTGCAAGAAATGACCTTTAAAACAAGTTACACAGCATTTTAAGGCTTATTAGACACTTTTAGTACTTTTAATCCTTTAAGGTCTGTAAGATATAGATGCTTGAGGGGGAAAAAAAACAGACAATGCATTTTAGTGGTATTGAAATCAATCAAATGTCGAAACGCCCAAAAATTGTATCTTATTGAATGAACTGTCTTCCTGTGATTCACAACAGGAAATGACAGATTTCCTCAACTTTTCCACTTCTGCTAAACAAATTATGTCCCAGATGTACACAAGATACACAAGAGAGTGTGTGAGCAATACACAACACAAAAAAGGTGGATGGTGGTCAAGGATTGGAGTCACAGAAAACTCATGCCCATTTGGTCTCATTTGCTAAAAAAAACTCCAAAATGAAATGATTGAAATTAATGGATTTCATAAAATAGTTTTTCGAATGCAAAAATAAGACAAACACATTATATATTTTTTTAGGACATTTAGCAGTGTTGTGCGATTTCCATCGATTACACAACTGAATTCAACCTTTTCTAATCAGAATTTATTTGCACTTTTTAGGCCTACAAAAAATATTAACAAATTTTAAATGGTGTAAAAAAAAATAATGTTTTTTTTATATATACCGCGGCTTTTTCAGATAATAGAAACTGCTTCTGCAACACAGGGACGTAGTAGTTATTATTATGTGGCCTCATACCTTCAGGGTTGAGGGTTTGATTTCCGCCTCGGGTCTGTGTGCATGGAGTTTGCATGTTTGCATCCTCCAGGTACTTTGACTTTTTTCCACAGTCCAAAGACATGCAGATTAGACTAATTGGTGTTTCTAAATTGCCCGTAGCGTGTGAGTCAGAGTGTGTGTGCTTCTGCCCTGCGAGCGACCGGTGCATGTACCCTGTCTCATGCCCCATGTCCCCTGGTATAGGCTCCAAGTCTCTCAAGACCCAGAACAGAATAATGAGTGAATGAGTAAGAAACCGGTCCTATTATGGAATAAAATCACTGTCAAAAATATTCGTGCGTAAAAAAAAGATTTGTGTGTAATTCTGTCTTTTGTCTGAGTTGGATTCCAAAA
>JAQMYK010000036.1:30680758-30704767 GCA_030014345.1 Clarias buthupogon
TCATCCTCTGTTTTTCTTGGTCTGACAAAAAACTCTGTCAACTTTGCAGATGAACTCTCACCTCGCACAGCTTTTTTTTTTAATGTTTCTCGGTGTCCATGTGGGCTTTCAGCACCTTTATTGGATACCGAGACATATGTACCGGCTTTGCACACGGTGCACTCCGCATTCCACTTGTCCCGACCGGGGCGGTATGTGGGAAATTTTCTTTGCAGTTCATCGGTGAAGCTGCACTTACGCTTCGGCATTTTCCCTGCTATACTGCTCCCTGTCTGTGTCTGTGTGTTTGCTTGGTCACCCTAAACTATTGTGAGAATGGAAATTACGATGCCAGTATTGTGAATCAGTTCATATCCTGAGTGTATCAGTACTGTACACCCCTACCATGTATTTTTTATGATAAATCTCTCAATATATTTTGTCTGGAGCCAAATTGACATATTAATCTTACACAGTACGGTGCATCACAATTTGTCAATGAAATACAAATTGCTGGAAGATTATGCAGGTTTGTACAGTATCTCTCGAGCTAATCAATCGAAATAGACACTGAACATGAACCAGCAAATGTACTGATGGATAGACGACATTTCAGGAAGGAGGAAAGCTGTAGAACATTTCTGTAGAAATATTTATTGTCCTCCAGAAGCTCTTGTTTTGTTTTGAGATCCTCCTGATAGCAGGTGGGAGTGTAAATAAGAGACGCAGGAAAAATGACTACCCACTACCATCCGAATTTGGTACACGTGTCATTTAAAAGTTTTGTTCCACTAGTCTAAAATGCTCATTACTTGTCTTATGTTGACGGTTTGCAGTGGGCGAGGCTAGGAACCTCATCCCGATGGACCCCAACGGCTTGTCCGACCCGTACGTGAAGCTCAAGCTCATCCCCGACCCTAAGCACGAGACCAAGCAGAAGACCAGGACTATCCGCTCCTCGCTTAACCCCACCTGGAACGAGTCCTTCACGTTGTGAGTAAAAAAAAACCAACCAGACGTTTTAATACACTAAAGGATAATCCATGCTGAAAGAAGCTGTACATTACAGAATACTGGAGGTCACTTTCTTAGCGCCAGACAAAGCACTCTACAACATTAAAGACTTAATCCCAATAGTTTCATGTACAGTATATATGATTGACTTATTAAGTAGCACGTGTGTGTGTGTGTTTGCATCCCTGTGTGTGTTGGCAGTAAGCTGAAACCCACAGATAAGGACCGCAGGCTTTCTATTGAGGTCTGGGATTGGGACAGGACTACCAGGAATGACTTCATGGGTTCTATGTCGTTCGGAGTATCCGAGCTAATAAAGTGCTCAGCGTGCGGATGGTGAGAATAATTATTCATATTCTTGTACAATAATTGATCATCTCAGCCTCATTAGTTGTGATGGAGTGCGCAGGTGGATGAGCGTCTGAGAGATATCGTGTCGATGTGTTGATGTCTCTGTTGTGGCTCTAGGCTTTGCGATATAAAGAGTGCCGTGTTTGTGCTAGGTATAAAATGCTGAACCAGGAAGAGGGCGAGTATTACAACGTGCCCATCCCGGAGGAGGATGACGGGAACGTGGAGCTCAGGCAGAAGTTTGAGGTGAGAACTTCCCGATTGCTTTAGTGGTACTGCTTTGAGGATCTGATATTTCATTAATGTTTATGTGTATAATACTTTGTATTAGGCAAATTCCGATTAAGACAACTTTTTTGACATTCGCATAAGAGGTATTGCCTGCCCTGATGGAAATATAAAAGTAGAAGAAGCATAAATTTCCGCCAACTTTGAGATCAGCGTCTTTTCCGATAAATCCCACCTTCTGTGTTATGATCGGTTACAAGAATTTAAAATGGAAAGCCGAGCAGAGCCTCTTCCTCAGCCGGAGACTCAGTGAATGAAAGTAAAGAGAGGTGTGAGTGATTTGCTCTCACAGAGTTTACCAATCTGGAATGGAAGCATCACCTAATGTTACCCCCACATGGTGCAAACATGCACAGAAAGTATGTATTTATTCCCACAAGAGAGAAACGATCATGACTGTTTGCATGGCTTAAATTTACCTACTGAATGCATTATCAAAGTTTTACAACACCGCTCTCCTTCCTGTTCTGATCAGTTCTGGGGTTTACATGCATTTTTATTTCCAGTGGGGCTTTTATTCGAACTATTAAAGTCTTTGTAAAAGCATTTATGGTCGCAAAACAGTTTTACAGAAATCCAGATGTACAGTAATGAGCATGCCAGTGGGGGACAGGGCCAAAGAAACACTTCCTACTGTATGCTTTGTTTATGCTGAAAGAAAGATTGTTTCCAGTTTACAAATTATTGAATTTCCACTTGCTGTCATTGTGTGGAATGTTTCGTAACTTTTTGTCAACTGTTCAGTCTCCTCTTTCTTTTTTTTTGCCCTTGGGTTTATTTCATAAAACACTACATGTTTGTATAGATATTTAAAATTGTCTTTACCAATTTAGCTACTCTGGATGTATCTTAAATGACTGAAAAACACCTCATTTCAATTGTTGTTTTAGCTGTTCTTGTACGATTTGATGTGTTGTGCATTGTGAGATGCTTTTCTGCTCACCGCAGTTGTACAGAGCAGTTATACTGTTTAAGTTGACAACTTGATCCAGTCTGACTGTTCTCCTCTCACCTCTTTCATCAACAAGTGGTTTCCAGTTGAAGAAGTGACACTCTGAAGCTGCTTTGCATAAAAATTCAAATAGCTTAACAGTTTCTGAAATACTGACCGGCTCATCAGGAACCAACAACCATGAAACGGTCAGCATCTCTGTGATCACCTGCGCCACCTCCCATCCTCCCAACCCAACACAGAAGAAGCGGTATAGATAATGTGAATGATTATATAATTCTATATACACTCTGTATATACAACTACTGTACATACAATACATATTTCACTGTGTGAAAGTCTCAGGCACATGCAGGAGGAAATCAGCTGCTTATTTTTAACACAACCTGAAGAACCATTTACAGTCCTTCTTTAATCATGTAGCAAAACCCAGAGGCTTTCTTTTCTGCCCTTCAGATTTGAACGTTTTTGCTAGAATGCTAATGTTCCAGCAAATACAGTTATAATAAGCTAGTTCTGGATTGGACCACTTCTGCCTTAATTCTTCGCTGCAGAGATTCAACAAGGAAAACATTCCCTACAGATTCTGGTCCATATTGCTATCACGCAGATTTGTCTGCTGCACATCCTTGAGGCAAATCTCTCGTTTCCCTACAATCCAAAGGTGCCCTGTTGGGTTGAGATCTGGTGACTGTGGAGGCCATTTGAGTAAAGTCAACTCTATTAAAGGAGTTCCTGGGAGGCCAGCGTTTCAGACGTGAAGCAGGCAGTCTGAACACGACTCTGGCGTACTGAGAAGACTTTCTACCCTGATGGTATCCGAGCACTAGTGGAATTCTGGGAAAGGTGCATTAGTATAGCAGAGGATTATTTGGAGAAATGAAGGTAGTTTTTGCTCTCATGACTCTGTTGTGTTATTCTGCACAATCAAGAGACCCGGATTGATTTGAACACACCTTGAAGTGGTTGTTGCAAAGTTGTAGGACTGTTCACAATGCTGCAGTTTGTTCAAGTTTTGCTCAAGAAAAGCAGTTTGAGATTAATGAGGCCTTGTGACATGGCAAAGTGTTCTGTGGTTATAAAGGGATGGACATGGTCAGCGACACGCTGCGGCGTTTATGCCATGCTCATTTGGTACTAAGGGGCCCAAAGTGTGCCAAGCAAATCCCCCCCTACACCATTACACCATCCCCACCAGCTTGAACCGTTGATGCAATGTATTCTTGTTGTTTATGCCAAAATCTGACCCTCCCATCCGAACGTCAGAGAAGGAACCGAGACTAATTTTGTCCACTGTTTTTGGTGAGCCCATGTGAATTGTAGCCTCAGTTTCTTGTTCCTAGCTGATAGGAGCATCATCCGGCCTGGTCCTCTGCTGCTGTAGCTCATCTGCTTCAAGGTCCAACGTGTTGTGTTCAGAAATGCTCTTCAGCGTACCTCGGTCCTAATGAGATGTTATTTGAGTTGCTATTTTGAGCTCAAACCATTCTCCTTTGGCATCAGGAAGCCACTGTTGTAGCCGCCCACTAGATATCTACCTGCCTAAATGCATCGAGTTTTACGCCATGTGATTGGCCGAATAGATATTTGTGCCTAATGAAGTGGCCGGTGAGTGTAAGTGAGGTAAACATGCAGCGCGTCATGGCGTTTGCAAGATTTAACTTGGAAAAAAGAAAATACAGAGGAGGAATGTATCGGTCCGTGTTTCTCATCGAAGCTTGATGGCAGCCGTCCAGGCGTAATGATTCGTCATCATCCGTAACCACGAGGCTGAATAAGTCTATCACTCACGCACGCCATCGTCGTTTCGCTGTGGGAATCTGTCAGGGTCACGATTGCGTTGTTTTATTTTCCAGCAACATTAAATAATGAAGCTGCTTTTAATATTTCATCAGTATGGAGTAAACATCAGCTCGGCGTTGGCACATTGAACATGAAGATAAACACATGTATTATCTAGTAATGGAGAATGCGGGCAGTTAGAGTAGCGTAGTGTCAAACGCAATATAGTGTGCGGTGCCGTTGCTTATTTTGTTCCCTGCACTTCTTTCTCGCAACATGATTCATTTCGCAGCCGTAATGGCGTTTGCTAAAATGGATGACAAAAGTGCGGAATAGTCGGAGGCGATGTACAAACCGCATTTAAATTCACACCAATCTAATAGCATTGGTTCAATCTTTTTATTTGTTTTTGGGGTTTTTGTTTTTCAGCAAAGGTGTGGACCATCAGGAGTGAGAAAGGCTGCATTATACAAGTCTAATGAACATTGTGACACTCTGCCTTTATACTGTAGCACTTCTCCACATGGGGGGACGAGCAATAAAAGGGCTTTGCCATTTGCACTCTGATGCCCAGGTCTGACTCGGGGAAGGAAATGCAGAGCACTTATGGGGCTTGAAATGTCATCACTATGAATCTCTAGCTACACACACACACACACACACACACTACTATTGTAGGTAGGTATTTATATACTGTAGCAAGGTACATGCACACACATCTATATATCAGTCGTGCCCCATCACATGCTGTACTTAGAGCCGTTTTAAAGAATTTGTCTTTTCAAAAATATGCGAGGAGTGTTCAAGTCAAATTGGGACTTGTGATGAGATTTCTCATGATAAAAGGTGTAAAACCCTTCGTCAAGCACAGTGCAGTGATGAGACTCTTAGCTACAGTAAAACATTTGGATGGTGCAAACGTTTTAAAGGAGGCTGTACGCCTGTGAATGATCCATGCCGAGGTGACTCGGAGCACACTGCATTCATTCTTGTGAACATTCAGCGAATGGAGCAACTGATCCTTCGAAAATGGACGAATATGCACACAATCCTACATCAACAGGAACTCGTACGGGAGTTATCGCCACATCCTCCGTACAGTCCATTTCCACATGTTCGGGAGTTCCTGGGAGGCCAGCGTTTCAGACATGGTGTACTGAGAAAACTTTTTACCTTAATGGTATCCAAGCACTGGGATCCATGAAACGCTTGGATAAGTGCATTAGTGTAGCAGGGGATTATATCGAGAAATAACCCTCATTTTTACCTTCGTAACCATGTTGTGTTATTCTGCACGATCACCAGTGCCAGTTTGACTTGAACGCACCTCGACTTGGATGTTGCTCAATTGTAGGCCTGTTCACAATGCTGCAGTTTGTTCATTGGGCAGAAGGTAAGGCTAATTGCTCCGGTGGATTGTACTGTACGGTACCACGGTGAATGGCTTTTTGTTGTAAGAGCAGCTCCGTCTCTCTGGGTGTAGAGTCTGTATGGAACTTAAACATGTTTCAAGGTTTTCATGTTGGCTGAATGGGCCTTAAGGGTATATGTTTTCTTGCCTGCCTGTTTCCATAGTAACACAGCAGTCCCCATAGTACTTTATTTCACACATTTGTACATTAACTTCTTTCGAACACCCCCCAACCCCCACCTAGACAATCACCTCTTGACAGACATACAGTGGTTAGCTGTATATACATATCAAAAGGGATTTATAATAGATATACTACATTATTGAATTTATCACTTTTTCCTGCTCTCATTCTCTCTCTCTCTCTCTCTCTCTCTCTCTCACACACACACACACACACGAACATTATACTCGATTTATACATGTGAAAATGCATTTAATACTGTAAACCGTACCTGCTGAACATCACAGCTTAGCCTAACCTGTGGTCAGAACACTTACATTAGTCTAAGGTTAGGCAAAAATCATCAAGATAAAAATGCCAAGTTTACAAAAAAAAGTTTAGAATGTGTTTTTTGATTTTAAATTATTTAATTTAAGATTGTGCTGAAGGTGAAAAACAGGTTGTTCGTATCGTGTACACGTCCGCTGTGTGAGAGTGTGGAGGAAGACTCCTGGCTAACGCCTGTTCCGTCTGCACTTTTCAGCACACAAAATGTAAAAATATACAGAAACGGCACAAAAACGGAGACGGGTCTGTCTCGGACTTGTAGCTTTTGCTTTGTCAGACATGATGGGATACAGAAAAAAAATGAGAAAAACTTAATTTTGTCCTTGCGAGCCCATGGCTGACTGGGAGATGCGGCTCACTGCTGCCATCTAGCTGTTGTTGGTCTTTCGGCTGCTCCCGGCAAGGGGTCGCCAGAGCGGATACAAGCTTGGCACAGGTTTTACCAGGTTTTAGGCCGGATGCCCTTCTCTGATGCAACCCTCCCATTTTATCCATCTAGCATTGTGAGAAAATAAACATTCATTCATTTATTCATCTTCTATGCTGCTTATCCGGTATACAGTCCATCCCAGGACACTTCAGGCACAGAGCAGGGTACACCCTGGACATGGTGCCAATCCAACACAGGGCACACACACACACACATACTTTTTCACACAACTACAAGGAATCTGGGAACACCAAATAGCCTAATCTGCATGACCCCGAGGCGGGAATTGAACCCTCAACCCTTGAATGCATTCAAACGTCCAAAATTTGAAGTATGACTTCTACTGGATGTGTATCGCTTTCATATGGAGCTTTCACATTATCTTGTGTGAAGAAGTTGTAAATCTGCAGGAGTTCAGAGGCATTCTGAAGTCTTTGTCATGAAAGCAGCTGGGATATTTTGTTGGTTTAAAAATTATATTTGGAACAAGAAGGCCTTTATTGCTTTATTTAAGCAGCTTGCTTTGTGGATATAAAGTGAAGTGTGTGAGAGGGGTGGCAGTGTTGGTTCAGGCTCTGTTTCGCTGATTGGACGGTCAGGGGTTCAAGTCGTGCCATCGGTGGGTTGCTGCTGCCGGGCCTTTAGGGCAAGGCCCTTAACCTTATCACCTTATATACAGTACAGTGTACTCCTATAATGCTCAGCCACTGAGATGCAGGGCATCCTTAATACCAGTCCCATGGGTGGGAAATGAGAAAGTTGTGATAGTATGGAAATTGACAATAAAACCAAAAAGAGGAACCATCTGTAAAGACTCTTCACTTGGTAATATATTCAAAACTATAACACCTTATTATTATTTGATTTGTTACCCTTTAAATTTAATAGTTTGTTGAAAATTTCAAATCTGGTGGCTGCAACAGTTTACCAAAAAAAGTGATCATTTGGTCACAAAAGACACCAGTTGGTTCAAGTTTCTTCCATTATGCAGGTCTTCAGCTGTGCACATTCTCAATTGGATTATTATACGTCCGGACAGTATTGCCGTGTGGCCACCTTAAGCCTTAAGTTGCATTTGTAAATTCAGTAACAAATGGTGTTAATGGGCGAAGGTTTACCAAAGTGTTCCCGAGTCAACATCTTGATATCCACTATACTGTAGGAACATGATGGTTTTGGTCAGAGATCACACATATTCAGAAGTGGTTTCTGCTCTTTACGCATTGAGATCTGACGAGTTTCCATGAATTCCTTGATGTTAGTGTGTACTAACATCCTGAAAGTATCAGATGATTTGCTGGAGAATCTGTTGGCCAATTGGAGAGCTTCGTCCCTTCCCTTTTTTGAAACTGCTTGTACAGTACGCTATAATATAATTGGTTCACCTGTGATATGCACTTGTTTCTCGACTCCTTGTAATTCCTCCTTGTCACATTGTTACAGTATTACTCTTAAATTGGCTGAGTCCCGACTTTTTTTTTTGAGGATGTTGCAGCTACCCGATTTAAAATGAATGCTTATTTTCAACAAACAATTAAATTCACGGGGTAAATCATCAAGTAATGTGGTGTTGTAGCATTTCCAATATAGTACAAGTTAAAGAGACTTTAAAGATGACTACTTTTTGTTTTTATTATTAATTTCCATACCGTTCCAACTTTCTTGGAATTAGCGTTGTAGAATAGTCTGATTATGGTGTGTGTGTTCATGCACACAACTCGTGCTTAAGCATGTTGAGTAAGCTTATAGAAATAGATAATCAATCATGAATATTCTCCTATATTATATAGTATCTGATTATTAATTAATGAAACATTTTACTTTATAATTCAACTGTAAATGTGGCTCAGTTACCGATTTTTATTTCTTGATTGAGCGATTTGTAAGTACATAAGAGATATACATATTTCACAGACACTTGTACCAGACTCTCTCAGACTTCTCTTATGCATATTCTTCACATCCAGTCAAAATGCAAGAGCGGCCCAGGCTGCTGAGGCTCTAGGTTTCTCATCAGAGGGTCAGGGGTTCGAGGCCCAGCACTGCCCTTAAACATGTGAAAAATATTCAGCCACTGGAGATGCGGAGCATCTGCAGTACCAGGGGGTAAAATAACTTTTCTAGTAGGTATTTAAATGATCTGATGTGGTTGCTGTGAGGAGAGTGGGGGGGGGGGGGTGGGGGATTGTATGAGCGTGAAGCATCAAAATGTCCACTAGATGTCAGTCTTTGCATGTGAACAGTCTGCTCCAATCTCATAGCCAAAAAACTCGGGGCTTAAAAGTGTGCACGCGCTCCCTGATGTCTTGGTTAGATCATTACTATTATAATAACTTGTATAATGCATACTCTTGTGTAACTGAAACCTAATTACAGATCTAATTTTGAAAAATTTTATTATTTTAAGTATGTGTGATGAGAAATATAATTTGAAATGCTGACTAGAAATGATGGAAGGAAGGAGTCTCCAGTGTCAGCTCTTAGTAACCTTAACTGCATGATTTCCAGGTTCTTAATAGTTGATTAAATGAATTATTGTTTGTTTTATTACCTTTAAGTGAAAGGGGGGGAAAAAAGTTAGTCTGGTGAATGAAAAGTGAAATATTCTTTAATAAATATTGTGTTTTTTTTTCTTCTAACCTCGACTTTCTAGCATTCCTTTAGACTTAAATGGTAAAATATCGGTCTGTTATTTTTTTTATTTTCTGTCTGCACGTATTTGCGTGCTTATCTTTGTCCTGTGATTGCAGGATAAAAAAATAGGAGACCATAAAAAGGTGAGAGAAAGTGAAAGAGCGAGCCTGAATGCTTTCTCTGCTACAAATGGTTTGGTCTTGGGTTCGAGTGCTGCATCATGGTAGCGTTGGGAGAACGACCTGTGCTTTAACTGCCTTACTAAACAAAAAAACTTTAGCGCTTTTATAATCCCTGCTTGAAGTTATTCTTCCCCAGCTTTGTGTATGTGAGTTGGAGCGAGTGAGAATGGTGTAAAGGTGAGACTAAAACGCGTGAAGATTTTATTTGTTTGCGAATCTGCATGGCCTCCCAGGGCTTTCTGGCTGCCCGTCTATGCAGCTTTGCGTCACTGTGAATGGCAGAAAAGCAAAAAATATTTCACAGCCATCAAAACATTAGAAAACTTTCTGCATGTCAAGGTTAGAAAGCAATAGTTGCTAAGGCGGTGTTTTTTTTTCTCTCTCTCTTTTGTGCATAAGCGCTAAAACACAGCCCCCTTCTACGTGCGATGTCATTTTGATGAGTCTGTTTACCAACACGCTAATAATGGGCTTGAATCACTACTGTGTGTACATGTCTGCTGCCTGACAGGTTCATTTCTTTGCCTGCGCAACGCCGTCAATCCACTGTAGATTGATTTATGGTGCAAGAAAGTCTTTCAGGAATGATAAGTGGAGCAGCCGTAGGAGAATCCAACATAACAAAACTATCTGCTAAATAAGTGAAATTACCGGATGGAAAAAAAAATAACTTCAAATGTGTTTGTATAGACCTTTTGCACGTGACATCACAGCGTCCGTTTGCGATGGTCCTGCCCAGTTCTGTATGGCAAAAAGGGCCGTTACTTACCAGATGCGAATGCCAAAACTCACATATTAAACCAAATTAATATCCTTATTGTTATCCTTGTACATAATTATCAAAGAAATACATAGTAGCCTATTGTTAGTTAACAGTGCTTACGCCATCCATCTGACGTCATGGTATTCACGTGACTGCAAACGGTCTATAATTATTTTTTTTATTATTTTTTTTTATTTTTTTACAATGGACATTGTTGCAAAGCAGCTTTACAAAACAATATACATTCTGGATATGAATTGAAAAATATGTACATTTATAGTTTTATCAGTTTGTCCATACTTATCAAGCCGACGATGAGGGTGGCAAGGAAAAACTCCCTGAGACGACATGAGGAAGAAACCCCAAGAGGAACCAGACTCAAAAGGGAACCTGTCTTCATTTGGATGTATAATGTTCTATAAGGTTGCAAAAAATTGCAGGAAATGTGTAAGTTAACATGAAGTTTAAAAGAAAAAAAAATCCCTCAATTTTTAAGGGACAAATTTTTATTGTCCCGTACGTCCTTGGTTGATTGCGGTAAGGATTCCACAGTGGTTGCGTGTCATGTTTGGGTACTTTGTCAATTACTACACCATAAAAACAACATAGCAATACAAAATTGTGAATTGTGCTAGCTATCATGGCAAGCATAAAATAATTACCTAGGGTAAGAGACCGACTGACTTGTTGGAAAAAGAAATGATGATGGCCAAATTTAAATCAGATGCTACAGTAGTAAAGATTTCAAAGTCTAATATCTACACAAGGAAACCCTAACCCAAGGAAAAGACAAGTCGATAAAATAGTAGGAATAAAACATCACTGTCTTAAGACTTCATTATTAAATCGTGAACATTTCAAAATGAAATCCTGAAATCTTCCAAGAGTCAGGAGTCCTGTACCCCATGAGAAATCTTACCCTGGTAGTCCAATGAGACCTGTACTGTACCATGGTATTTTTGACTGTACCATGATACTTATATACTGACATACAGTAGTACATGTACCACAGTACTACATGGTTCTACCATGGTACTGTACATATTTTGGTGTAGTGTATACTATAGTGTAGCATATTTAACCTGTACCAGGATCTTGTTGAAAATATTATACGTTTATGTACCATAATGGTAATATTTCTATTGCATGGTGCTATTGTATTATGTATGTAACATTCAGTAAATACCTTAGTCCCCTATGTTAAAATACACCATAATAGATACCTGCTAAACGTGGAACACAATAAGTACCATGGTATTGATCAAAGGATTGTGATCCTGGGAGCCACTGAAGTGCCACAATACCTACTATGTGATTCAACTACTGTATATGCAGTGGTACATACCATAGTACCAGTTCTCCCATGGTACTTACCCTGGTACTTCACCAAGTCCTATAGTGCCTCCCATGGTAATGTCTGTGGTACCACAATACAACTGCGGAATATCACTATAGTACAGTATAGTACTGTACGTACCATAGTAAAATTTCTTATGGTGCCTCATGCACCAGAGGAAAGTGTAAAGGTGAGACTTGCTGGTGTTGTGAAAATGCTGGAGGTCCAAAGTTTCATTCCAAATCCAAAGACTAAACTTAGAAAGCTTGCAAATCAGTGCTACACTTTTTTGCTTACGAAATGTCTTGCCTGCGCAAATTAACTCTTGGTTAAAGTGTTTCTAACATGGCCATTGTTGGCTGTCCTATTCATTGAATACCATGTGAACATATTTTGGTGTCAATATAAGTAAAAACACATCCAAAACATAATATATATATACTGCATGTTTATATGGCACTAGTGTTTCTTCAGTACATCCATCCAGTGTGCTTAGATGTCAGATAGGAAACAAATGACAGACTATACCATCCTAAGTTAGTAGATATTTACATTAATGGCATTTGGCAGATGCCCACAGGAGCAACTTGGTGGTTGGAACCTGGAACCTTCTGAACCGGAGTCCAAAGCCTTAACCACTGAGCTACCCCTGACCCAACAAGCAGGAAGAAAAAAAAAAGGATATACTTTAGTCCAGGTTGTATTTTTGTCCTTCTCTACCATTTCTCCAAATATATCCTCCATACTGTATGCTGTTTAAACAATACACACGTCCCAGGTGTCAGTGGATGCCAACAAGGGCATGTTGCAAACATTAATGAGGGTAATTGAGCGTGACCGCGTTTGCAAGTCGTCTAATCCGATCCCAAATGTCATTTATGATCAACCGTGACTCGATGATGATTGTTAATGAGGCTAATTTCTCTTTGTTTCTATTCTGTATGCAGAAAGCTAAGCTTGGCCCTGGCAAGAAGGTGGTCACCCCTATAGATGACAACAGGACCAGTTTGCCCTCCACTAATCTGGACCAGGTCAAACTGACCGACTTTAACTTTCTGGCCGTGTTGGGGAAGGGGAGCTTCGGGAAGGTTGGTACAAATGAATTGAAATCTTGACCGTGCACAACTTTGAGGTGATTTATGCAGGCTTTTAATGTTGACTTTTTCCACAAAGAAGCAGTTATTTAAAATACATTTGGAGAGGGATTTTATTTATAGCACAAGAGAGTGAGAGAGAAAGAGAGTTAATGGTGCTCGAGGGTGATTAGTTGTAGGGGTAAGAGGTGTCATGGACAAACACGTCTGCTTTTCCTCAGCCACGGAAGTCTTGGCTTCCTTAGGGAGAGCAGTATTAAAGTAATGGAGAGACAGAAATTAGGGCAAACTCTTTAGTGCACACATCAAATATTGACTGTCTGATGAGCGGTGTTTTATCTCTTGTTTTACTCGCCGCTACCTGGAGGATTTGGGGTCATCAGTGAATAACCAGACCTGGCTATTCCATTTCTCTTGACATTAAAAATTTTTCCCCTTCACAATGTCCTTGATCCTGATCTGATCTTTCTTCAGCTGTGACAGTAAACACACTGTACATGGAGACTGAACACCACAATGTGCATGCTTTCTCCTACTTCAGGTCATGCTAGCAGAGATTAAGGCCACAGACGAGCTGTATGCTATAAAGATCCTAAAGAAAGATGTCGTGATCCAGGATGATGATGTAGAGTGCACCATGGTGGAGAAGAGGGTGCTGGCACAGCAGGACAAACCCCCATTTCTCACCCATCTCCACTCCTGCTTCCAGACAGTGGTAAGCTTCAAATGGCCTGAAAGGGTGATTGGAGGTAAAGAATGAGGAAGACTATTGGGGTGAAAGGCTTCAAAAGACAATCACTGCAATTCTGAGAGGGAATTTTGCAAAAGTCTCGACAAGGTACAATTAGGACTGTACAGTTTGATCATAAAATCACATTATAGTTTAAACTGTCAGCTATTTAGCGATTAAATTGTGTACTTAAACATATTTATCCAGGATAACACCAAATAATGGCACAAATGATGTCATAAGAGGATGTGGCAATGTTTATTTAATTATCTTAGAATTCATTAAAAAAATAATGATCTTCCTGACTATGTGTATATTACCTGTAATAAATTGCAACCTTTTATGATAAAATCATTGCACAAGTTCATATTGTGATTTAGATTTTAAAAAAAGTTTCAAGTTTTTTTTAAGTGACGTCAGTAAGGGACATTGTACGGTAGGATGGGATGCGATTCACCAGGTGCCACCCGATATGATATTATCATGATACCTACAGTATGTGCCAATTAAATTTGTATTGCGATTCTCTATCATAATTTTATAAATAGCCCCAATTCAATATTAAATTTTTCCTGAATGTATTACAGTTGTCAACAAACTTAGTAAATATTTAGCTCCTACCACATGGGATGCTGTGCTGCATACCAAGATTTGAATACAGTAGTTTAGAGTGCACCACCTATAGGATTATAAAGGAACTACATTTGACTGCTGAACTCAATCCATCTTTTCCTCTATCTTTGTTATATGGTTATTGTGGACAAGGAACACTGCTTCAAGTCCTAGAACATCAAAGAACTGTGCTTTTAACATTCAACCACGAAATAATGTAAACGTTTCAGTTGTAAAGTTTTTGGTGTAAGATTGGCACCAAATCAAACCCGTGCTACTTGTAGGCAGAACCACTGACAATGCTCACGCCATGCAAAATTGCACACTAAATAAAACAAAAATAAATAATTAAAAACCCACCCCTGTCTGTTTTTCATGCTAACAAAAAAAAATCAAGATTTCTGAACCTGCACGAAGGTTTACAGTTAATTTGTCAAAGACAGGAAAAGTACAATGTTTTTAAGTTCAGTCACACCGAAATGCTCAGACGTTTCATTTTATATCTTATTTCTTCAGATCAGATATTTCCTATGTGGACCGAGACACCTTAAATGTTTAATCTCTCAATCTCTTTCCTAAGCATGAGCATCTGTGGGTGTCTGGATTGACATATGGGTGTTTGTGTTGTGCCTCTCCATCTGTCAGTCACTGCAGGCTTCAGCTTTGCTCTAAATTAAAGCAGGATGATGATTCCTGGTCTCTCCTAAACAAACCTCTCTTCTGCCAAATTGTTTTTGAAAGGTCCATTTTCTCTCAGAGAAATGTCAGTGCTAAAAAAAAATTATAATAAAATAAAAAGCTCTCGGCGTAGGCATTCAATTTGGGTTTGTATTTTTTTTTTCAACATTTCTTAAGAGAATTGTGAAGAATAAAAACCTCTTGAAAGGTCTGTAATTTTTCCCCGTAGTAATCACTATAATCATGCATGCATGAAGTGTGATGGAAATGGTAGTAGTAAAACTGGCACCTGAATCGTGCATTTGAGGGGTTTTTTCTTCATTGAAAGTGGGAAAGAGTTCTGCGCTGTAACACAAACAGCCTATAAATACACTTCATTAGTAACCACACGCAGGTGCACCCATTCATTCATTACCTCAATAGGCCTGTTACTCCTCCTCCTATTAACATCTAGTCTCAACCAAGCCTTTACTGTACATGAAGATGACTCCTTCTCTATTTCTCCTCCTCTAGGACCGTCTGTATTTTGTGATGGAGTACGTTAATGGTGGTGACCTCATGTATCACATTCAGCAAGTGGGCAAGTTTAAGGAACCTCAAGCAGTGTAAGCTTTTGTGCATCATTGACGTTTTGATCTCCTCTACGCTTGACAGTATGCTGAATAACCTCATCCAAACACAGGACTCTGTAGAAAAAGATGGAGCTTTAAAATGCAGTAGAGTTCTAGTAAAACAGAACTTCTAAACACTTGTTTTTTATAATAAATATTAGCTGATTCAGATAAAATATATGGTGTTCAATACATCTTTGATTGCCAGTTTACTTTTTTTTAATGCCAGGATCATCCAGGTTTATTTAAAAAGGTGTAAAGAGCATGTTTACCATGTATTTGTTTTTAACATGTATTTGTCTCATCAGTAGTCCAATGATTTTCTTGCTGGTTCAGAATCTTTACAAAGCAAGTCATGCATAATAATAACTTATTTAAATGGGGAGGAACTTGTTGAACAGCTTCTTTGACTTCTGTCAAAAAATAAAAACACAAAAAAAACTGCTAATTGATGGTGATCTTTGTATTAGAGTCTCTAAGTTTAACCTTGACTTTTGATTGTACAGAATAACAGAACTAGAGCGTTACACTGGGGCTTGCTGCTTCACATCTGGAACACTGGCCTCCCAGGAACTCCTTTAATGAGCCTTTCTATTAATGAAAAAATTGTCTGATTTGATCACCAAAGGCATTCTGTTTTTGCAGGGAAATGTGTGGCATCATATTGCCCTCCACATCACTTACTCATTACAGGAACTTGACTAGGAGTTATTTCCACATCCACAGTCCTAACCCCACTCAAAGTGATTTCAACATGTTTTTTGGAGCTCTTTGGAGGCCAGCGTTTCAGACATGAAGCAGGCAATCCAACCATGGCTTTGAGAAAACTTTCTACTTTGATGTTGTCCACGGTCTTGTCAAATGCTGGGATAAATGCATTAGTGTAGAATTATATAGAGATTATATAGAGAAATAAGGGGATATTTTACTCTCATAACTGTATTCTGTTATTCTGCACATTCAGAAGTCCCGGTTTGACTTGAACAACAATTGTACAAAAGCTGTGGATGATTGCTGCTGTAGTTAAAGTGTGAGCATGAACAGAATGAGATAGCTTGTGTCTGTCATTACAGGTTTTATGCAGCAGAGATCGCTGTCGGGCTGTTCTTCTTGCACAAGAAGGGAGTAATATACAGGTGACAGTGCATGCATTTGTTGCTGTTGTTTTGTACTTTTTTTTTTTTTTTCAAACTAATTGCATACATATTAATGTAACTACCTTTTTTATGTTAAATCGTGGGTTTGTACTGTATGAGTGAAACAGATGAACCCTTAATCACTATGTCACTATTTATGTCATTATTTTAATACCCGTTCCACCAGTTTTAGTCCAACCTACTGTCTCTCTCTCACTCAAATTTCCTTCGGCTTATTTGTGGCACTAATGCGTCTCTAGCTCTGGTGCTCTAGTGCCCTTATCTCCAGCTGCACTGCTCCAGTTCTCTGTAGGCTCTCTCTCTCTCTCTCTCTCTCTCTCTTTATCTATGTGTGTGTGCATGTGTACAGGGTTCATCTGAACTTATCTGATCTGATCTGAGCTGTTCTTCCAGCTGTTTTGCTCATTTCAGCTCTCGCATCTGCTTAGTAGACCTAGGGAAATAGAGCACACATACGCTATACACCCTGTTACACACAAACATCAGCAAATATATGACCCATCTGTCTTTACATGGCCAGAGAGAGAGAGAGAGCAAGAGAGAGATTGATTTATTAAGCCTTTTAGCAGATGCACACTGGATGTCCTCTATGCACCCTGTCATTTTTTTTTTTCTTTTTGACTTAATGCATAATAATTATATTACTTATTTTTACAGCCGACGCATACTCAGTCAAAGCCTGTCAAAGATATTTAAACTCGTAATTATACAAAAGACCTCATGAGACAGTAGGACAGGACTGAATGGAATTTGAGGACCAATAATAACTGTCCATTTTCTTTTCTGTTCAGGTTATCAATGATGAGACAATCTGATAAAAATGCATTAGATTAAATAAAACTGTAATGAGCAATGCAGTTGTACCTCGGCATAGAAATTGAATCCATTCCAGAGTCGAGTCCTTAAGGCAAAATTTCGGATCGCGAAATGTGTTTTCCCATAGGAAAAAAAATGTAATACAGATAATCTGTTCCAGCCACACAACATATTACCGGTATTACCAATTCACAACACTATAGTCATATTTTTGCATATAGAAAAATCAAATCAAGGCATGTAAATAAATTTGAAATAAATACGAAAATATGAAATAAATAGACATTAATCTCACTTAACCTTAATTTACGATTCTTCTTGGCACCAGCTGCTTTTAAAACAAAACTCGTTAACATTCTTGGCACCCATGGTGCTATGTCTTAACTAAATCCTGCACACACAAAAAAATATATACATAAATACAAAAATGTAAACTTGCTTTGCTTGGCTTTTCACTAACACAAACACGTTTTTAACGGCTCCTGAACGTACGCGCAACACGTTCGTATGCCGAGGTACCAGTGTAATACATTTTCCTAATCTTTACTGCTGTTAGCCGCTAGTCAGCTATCCTGAGACAGCCTGATCAGATTCCTCAGAAGAATTTAACTCAATCATTAATTTTCCTAATCTTAGCTGCTAATGGTCGCTAGCTAACGGCGATAAGACACCCTGACTGGATTCAAGAGAAAAATTTAAGTCATACATTTCTCTCATCTTCGCTGCTAATGTTAGCGAGGTAGCTATCACGACACAGTCTGACAGGATTTTTGAGAGAAATTTACTCTTTAAAACATTTTCCCAGTCTTACATGTAGCTACAATTCCTGTGTGACAGGATTCTTACATTTTTTTTTACATTATTTACATTAATTATTACATAAATAATTAATTTACATACATATTTATAATCAGCGCTAGTTAGCTATCAAGAGTTCTAGCGGGAATATCTGTAAGTTACAAATCAGCACTTTAAATGCTAGTTACTTTCAGTCATGAGCTAATGAGCTATAGTGAGTCTCACAGGTTGTTTCAGTGGAATTTAAATTGTTTAAAATAATTTTTATAAATGCACAGGTAGCCATTTATTTTATCAGCCTTCACTGCTAATAATAGTTATTTAGGCATGATTTTTGAGAAGATTTTTAAAGTCATATAAAAAGACATAGCTACCTAGCTAACATGAGTCAGGATTTCTAAGAAGAATTAATGTGTTCCTCACAGGATCCTGTGTTCTGACTATATAGTTTCATAATTTATAATAATATATTTCCATCATTTCCAATGATGAATAAAATTAACATTTTATTCTTTAGCTCTTGTTACTTTCTTTTTGAAACTTTGTCTTTCTGCTAAAAGAACTGTGAAATATCTGAGGAGCCTTCCCTGTGATTGACCTCCTTATTATTTTGTGGTCTCTAATAGAAATAAAAGCATTAAGTTTATCATGTTATCCTTATTATATTCACTGGTATAGTACAGTTGTTTGATAATTCTGATTTGTAAACCAAATGTTGGGTGTTTGCAGAAAGCGTAACATGGAAAAACATTGGTATTATATTATATTATATTATAAGCATGATTTGACATATTGTATGTGGTCATATGAGGGTATAGAGATTAGATCTGGTGATTTTTTTTTCCGCCGTCAATCCTTCCTCAGATGCCTTAAAACCTGGCAGCTGAATTCGCTATTAAAGGATTGTGCCCTGGGAACAAATTCTCGATGCACAATACCACGAATGTTAAATAAGTTTATGAGCATGCACTTGGTCGAGTTGCAGACCAGCTTCACCTTTTTTGGCGTGGAGATGATGAACTCTTCAACGGTTACTGTATCTTCGTCGTACCCATACATCCGAGTTTTGTTACCGGTAATGATCCTTGACATGAAGGACGGGTCATCCACGGCACGCTGACGAAGTTCTTGGCAGACGCAATGTTCCTTTTGCTCCTGAGACACCAGCCTGGGGACGAAGTTGGCAGCGACACCCCGCATGTTCAAATCACATTTGAGGATTTGCCTGGACTGTTCAGCATGACACACCGACAACTGCATCAAGGTGGATTGTTCTCCGAAGATCATCATGCGCAAGTTGCCAAATTGTTTTGACATTTTTCGGGGGTTAAGCTCGTTGAAGGTCTTTCTGATCTCGAGTCATCTTCCAGTAATGTTCTTTTGCACTTGCACCACATGTGCCACTCAAAAGAACTCATTGCAGCATGTCAAACATCTCTGTAGCAGATTTGCACAGTTTCATGCGGAATTTCATGTTCGTTCATTGTTCTAACTTCATCTGATGTCCATGATAAATTAGCAGATATGGTAACACACATGACCAGAATAGCACCAGTTGCACAGATACTGATGTACACAGGATGATGTCTTTTGGCACACTGACTTATGGAGGTCGGTCCTTCCTGTGACTGTGCATGCAGCCTTGTGCTGCCATCTGTTGGCGTGTTACAATACTAGTCTCGAAACGTTTTAAGAACAATTCTGGATCTAATGAACATCCTGTGATGTTCTTCATTAGATCCAGTTTCATCATGGTGCTTGATGGGTTTTGCAAATTGACAGCTGACCTACAGTACGCTTCTTAAAATGACAATTGAATGTTGTTGTTGTTGTTTATTAATTACCTACTTTCGTATGTGATATTTCATAGTTTTGAAATTTCCAGTAATGTCGAAAATTTTAAATGAAACAATATAAGAAAAGGATTTAATTTGTAAATGTATTCAAACTTTTCACTGATACTGTACATTTCCATAACATTGTCAGTAATGCTGACTGACTATAACAAGACAATCTGGCGTGATTTCTGAAGATTTTCTGAAGAAGATTTTCAAGCCATTTTTATAAATTTTTATAAATTATCATACTGTAGTCCTGTTGTAGCTAGTTAACAATCAATGACATGGCAAGTCATGATTACATTTCTATAATATTTGTTCCTAATGCTAGCTAGTTAACTAAAATGACATATTCTGACTTTATCTCTGAGAGGATTGTCAAGTAACATTATTAATAATTTTGCTTAGTCTTTGCCCCTACCATAAAGAGACAAAAAGCTTGATGATGACGATATTGATCTGTGTATATGATTCTGTATGTGTTCATTCAGAGATCTGAAGCTAGACAACGTGATGTTGGATGCTGAAGGACACATCAAGATTGCAGACTTCGGCATGTGTAAGGAGAGCATGTTTGATGGAGTAATGACGCGCACGTTCTGTGGAACACCAGACTACATCGCCCCAGAGGTGAGGGACTGAGGGGGTCACAACAGCTGTAGTTTCAATATATTCTCAAAAATCTCAAATGACCAAAAATGGTTTGGACATGGAAAGATGGTGTGTAGCATGTAGTGCATAATCTGCTTTGTAATGGCGGCATTCAGTGTAGACCAAAAGTGACTGCACTGCACAAGTGAGTGAATCAGTGAGGTAATGTATGAGTGAGTGAGTGAAAGAGTGAGGGAGCGTGTGAGTGAACAAGTGAATGTTCCTGTAGAAGTGAGTGAGTATATGAGTGAGCAAGTGAATGATGGAAGTGTGTGAATGAGTTAGTGAGTGAGTAATTATTAACGTGAGCGAATTAAGGATTAGAAGGAGTGATGTTAATGAGAGAGTGAGTGAATGAAGAGTGTGAATGAACATGCAAGTGTGTGAGTTAATAAATTAAATGTGAGTAAATGAAGTAAGTGAGCAAGTGAATGAATGGATGAACAAGTTAATGAATGAGTGAAAATAATCAACGGGTGAATAAATAAATGAGCTCCCTCTGGTTTTCAACTACAGATGCCTCTCAGAAGTGACCACACAGACAGACATACAAGATAAAGACACAAACACACTCAAACTGTCTCTGTACATGTATTCTTTCTGGCCTACACACACACACACACACACACACCACATCACATCACATCTCACCACTGTGGAATTGTGACGGGCTAATCATAATCAAATGAACTGAAGATTATTTGTTTTGCTCTATGCACGACGGGTGTTCAAGTCAAACTGAGACTTTTTATTTTGTAGAAGAGTGTAAAAAAAAAAAAACTCCCTTTATATCTCTACAGTATATCATTCCGTACTACAGTTTTGCACTTATCCCAGCGTTTCACTAGTGTTTGGATCCCATCAAGGTAGTCTGAAATCCTGGCCTCCTAGAAACTCCTTTAATGGCCCAACAATGTGGAAATGGCTGAAACGGTGACAAATTATCCGTCGATTATCAAGAATCAGGTGTTCCACTGGCTGACTATACTCTGGAACTGGCTGAGATTCGTCATTCACAAATGTACGTCCTGCTTTAAAACATTTGTACCGTTCAGATGTTTTACTGTGGCTGAGTTGCATCACTGTACTGTGCTTAAAGACTTCTGTAAATGTCAAACGGTTTATGCATTCATTCAAGAGAAAGGTCATCACAAGTCCCGCTTTGATTTGAACACCTTTAGTATTTATTCGCAGTCAGCCTCAGTAAGGGAGATGTAGCTTGTGGAGGTTAATTTTTATTTTTGCACTTAAGTGTATCTACATTGTAATATACAGTAGAGAAGGGAGTTTATTACAGTATCATAAGTTGATAACAGAGTTTAACGCGGAGCCCCTACAATATTTAATCATATCACTTTTACATTAGAGAGCCTGCAAACATTCTTCTGCTTCCTTATCTCTAAATGATGTTGGCTCCAATTAAGCCACCCCCATACAACATTAACCCACTCTATAGTATATTGAGAGGTATGATCCAGAACTGTCACATGTCGTTAATGTAACACGACACAAACACACTTAATATGCTACTCTGTATTGCCTTCTAGCTATGTGAGCCATATGGAGTTCGGGGTAAGGGAATGACAAAAAACATGAAGACGGTCATGTTGTTTTATTATTGTGTATCCCTGCTTCTCTTTCTCTCTCTCTCTAATTCATACACACACACACATACTGTACACACACATAGATAGTCTTCAATGCATGCTCAGATCCTGCAGATTCCATTTCCCCACATGTCTCTAACCGCATTTCGAATTTCCCTTAGGATGCATTTTAAGTGAAAAGTCTAATCCAGGCGTGGTTCAATATTGATTTCAGAAGATGTAGATTCAGCAATTTTCAATCGTGTTTTCCAGACTATACAACTTTTTCATCTATTGTCTTCCTAGCCGGTGTTTGTGTCTTACATGTTATAGGTTTAGTGCTTAATCCAATGACCCTAAAGGAGAAGATGTATTTTATTAATAGAGGAGAGGTAAAGAGAGGAAGCTGTACTGAGAGAGCTATATTGTACTTTATTATTCTTGTATTAAAATAATATTTAAGTAATATGCTGCTAGAAGACAGATTTCTTTAAGCAAACAGATTTTCAGGAGATATGTTTTATACTCTAGTGTGAATTATATCATAATAACATAATATAGCAAATATGCTCGTGAGAGATTTTCCATCTTTGTTATTAGACGTTGATTGAGGGCTTGACAACCTAAGGCCAAATCTAATGCACGGTAATGTAAGTATTATTTTCCCCTGAGCAGTCACATGAACATTTTCTCAGAATTTTCCCAGAACTGTCAATTTGTCTTATTCATGCAGGGATTTCTCTCATTTAAAACACATCCTTCATCTCCCACACGCCGCACGCACACATGTCCAGGAGCGACTTGACAGAAGCGTCCTCACGTGTCACATAGAATCATGTCTGATCCGGCGACCGGAGCAGCAATTTAACACACTGGGTAACGGAGCTAACAATCGTGTATGCGTTTTGGTTTGAAAGGCTGCATCATCACAGCTCTCTCCACCGTGATATAATACATTGATCAATATGTGAACTGGGTTTAAATCGTGACCTTGGACATGTGACACTGCGTCTTTATAGCTGTGATATATGAAAACCTACCGTTCGGCACATTGAAACCTGTCCTCTTTGGACATCCTGGTGTTTCTTCCTTGTGACAGATGGATAAGTGGACCTGTGGCTGAGCAGAGCATTGAACTTTTTCCAATATGTATTTGAAGAACATTCAGCACATTTTTTGTGTGTATCAGGTCTTCCCCACGCTTTTCCACAGCACTGTGGCCTTAGCCAAAGGCAACTCAAAACTAGAAAATAGTCCTGCTGCTTCCAAATGTAATTTCCGAATTCTTGAACATGCCTTATAACATTATACGGTGGAAAAACTGAAGAATTATTTTGCAGACACCTTTAGATACATCACTGTAAAACCATATACAGTACTCTATTACCCTACATACCATATTAATTGCCCTACGTTAATATTAGCACAGTACATAAACATAGCCGAATTCATTTTTTTATCAAGCCTGGTTGAGGCTGTAGTGGATCTAGAGCACCAGGCACAAGGCGGGTTACACCCATTGTGGAACCCCAGTCCATTTAAATTGGCATCATGAGTACTGCCAAGTAGGGCTGCACGATATATCGAAAAAATATCGTTATCGCGATAATGGCATACACGATAACCATATCGCTAAGAGTTGCGATAAATAATTTAGTTGCCAAGCATTTGTGTGTCCAAATTTGACCAATCAGATGTGCCCTTACTATGTTTATACCCGCTTATGTCTTTATTTATTTATTTATTTATTTATATCTTTATACTTAATTCTGTCGCGAACTAACCCGGGATGATCAGAAGACTTA
>JAQMYK010000036.1:30720988-30744503 GCA_030014345.1 Clarias buthupogon
TGACATTTGCCATCTCCACATCATTGCATTCAGTTTTTATTCACAATTTGTTTAGTGTCCCAACTTTTTTGGAATCCAGTTTGTATTTTGAGAGACATCACTTTGAGTGGCATTATAGTGTGCTGCTTTTTTACAGCATCTGGGGCTTTTTGGAAGTCCCTTTTCCAAAATGATGTCATAATGGAGTTGGTATGTCCCTTTTAAATGCATGCGCCCAGTGTGCCCACTGGTGCACACCTGCTTGGGCCCGCTCATTGTTGCTTACAACTATGTTATTAATTGTGATTTCTACTAAATCCTTTGTAATAAATCAGTAACCTGGTGGCAGAATCATGACCACCCAATGATCCCACAGAAAAGCAGCACAAATCAGTTCAATTCTGGAAACACCACAGCCTACCATGCCTGGGGGCCTAGCAGGCAAAGAGACCACGGGTGCCATCCCAGCCGCCAAACTCCCCGGAACCCAATCCGATTGAGCTCTACCATTGGATATACCCGACAAACATGTCCGATCCACGGAGGTCCCACCCCGCAACCCCCACCACCCAAAAAATCTCCTGCCAGAATCCTGATGCCCGACACCACAGCACACTCTCAGAGGTCTTGTGGAGCCAAGAGCCACGCAGTAGTGGGTGGGCAACCCAGTTCCTAGGTGGCTTTAATGTTAATGGTTTTAATGCTGTGTCTGATTGGTGTAATTTACTTTATACTGCATCTCTAACCATATTATAGGTGACTTGCCTTGTTTTTTAGTATTCATCACACATTTCTCTGTGTCTCTCCATGAAATGAAACCACTCCCCACTAAGAGCTCTCATCCATCAGAAACCACACGCAATATGCTGAGAGGCAAAGCACAGTCATTTAAATCTCAGGAGGCAGGTTTATGGTTTGATATTGTACTGCTGAATTTGTGCATAAGGACAACGTGCACGCACCGGAAAAACATTGTGTGCTTACGCAACAGACGTTGATGTAAATTGTTCTTCCATATATAAGGAAATTCATGACATGCAGAAATAACTATGTATGGCACATATCTTTCCCTTAAAAGGATGATTTTTTTATGGCCATATGTACGGTATGTGCAATGCATTACTACGGCTAAATATAGCCGTATACTCATTCATTGGAATACCTTATGTCACATTATATGCATAGGTTGCTAAAGACTGAAAAACTTAATTTCGAGTTCTGGGATCACAGCGAACTAAGAACAAATTGATATTCATGACCTGTCTACACATCATGAATTGTGCATGGCCATGCTCGTTTGCATAGGGAAAACACGCCCAAAATTCCATACTGTATGTGTTTAGCAGTCGAGATACTCTTAGTGAATGCTTTGTCTAAGGAATAAACACAACAGTCTTTAAAGCCATGAAGCTATGAAAAATCTTATTCAGTCTATAAATTAGTTTTTTGTTTGAGCGTGTGTAAATTTATGCATGTGTTTCCTTTGGCAATATGCCTCTCTCGTGGTTGAAAGCTTACAAGGCAGCTTCCTGTCAAGGCTAGGTTGATATATAGTACACCAATCAGCAATAACATTAACCATTAACATTATAACCATCTAGGTTTTGGGTTCCCCTTGTGCCACCTTGTGTGTTCTGATCCCTCGGGACATGGCTCTGCAGGGACTCTGGGGCCGTGCTGAGGTCTGTGGGACTGGAACATTGCAGTTCCTCTTCAGGTCCCTTGGGTACTGTGGGTTGCAGCGTGGGTCCTCCGTGAATTAAACTTGTTTGCCCGGCGCATCCAGTGGAACTTTGTTCGGACTGGGATCTAAGGAGTTTGGGGGCCAGATCGGCAGCATTGGGCCTTTTTTCCTGCCGTGACACTTGTGCGGCAGGCTGTGATGCACTGGTTGTTCTAGTGCTTTTCTATCATTGCCAGCATTGACTTTTCATAATTTGAGTCACATTATTTTTTCTGTGGGATTAGCTAACCAACCTGGCTTTTTGTCCCTGAGGGCATGGGTAAGCCTCAGGTGCCCATGATCATGTTACCAGTTTGCAGGTGTAGTTTGTGATCAGTGTGGTTCATTTGTCAGTGGTCATAATGTCATGACTGTTTGGTGTACAGTGAAACCTCGGATTGCGAGTAACGCAGTTTGCGAGTGTTCCGCAAGACGAGCAAAGATTTTGAATAAATTTTGACTTGAAAAACGAGCACAGAGTATCATGTATGACGCATGCGCTTCTTGTTTTGACGCCGAGTGTCACCTGATCACAACTGAGCCAACGGTTTTTTCCTCTCACTTGCGCTGCGGAATTGTGGGTAATCGTCTCCCCTGCTGGGTCTTAGTGCGCGTGCGTCTCTTACTGGTATAATCAACATCTGTGCACATGTGTACTGTTTACTATAACACTGTGACCACGTGTGTGCGCGTAAAACATATTTTATTTTGTGTTTGCATGCGTGTGTGTACAGCACGCGTGTAATGTTTATTATAAAAAAAGTCTCATTAGAGAGGTTAAAGATCCATTTTCTTTCTCTCCCTGGGTCAGCATGCCGTTATGTGTGTGCACGTAATTTGACACCGTGCCCCTTCACACACACTCTCCTCCTCTCGCCTTCACACACCTCCTCCCCCTTTCCTCCTCGCGCCTTCACACACACACACACACACACACACACACACACACTCTCTCTCTGCTCTACACAGAATCACTGCTCTGTCGTGATTCTTTTCAAAGGTAAAGTGCAGGTTCATTTGTTTTTTATTTTTACTTTACACCAGTGATTCCGTTAGTATGTGCTCACGCAAAGGTTGTTAGCAATGTTTCTTACAAATTTCCAGATAAAACAGTCTTTCCGTTAATGTGTGTGTGTATGTGTGTATGTGTGTATGTGTGTATGTGTGTATGTGTGTATGTGTGTATGTGTGTGTGAAACTCAAATAAGAGAGGAGGAAATGTTACTGTGTAAGATGAGAAGAGGGGAGGGTCTGATTCCTCCTCTCCTCTTACTTTAGCTTCACACACGAACATACACACACACACACACACACAGCGCCTGAGCGCATTGACGGAAACACTTATCTGCCAGGATTTAATTGAACTTTTTTTTAAACATAAAGTGCAGGTTAATTTGTTTTATTTTTCATTTAGATTTTGTATTAACTATTTTTATTTATGTATTAATTTTTTTGGACTGTGGAATGAATAATTAGAATTTCTATTATTTCTTATGGGAAAATTCGATTTGATTTATGAGTGTTTTGAAATACCAGCCTGCTTCTGGAACGAATTATGCTCGTAATCCAAGGCTCCACTGTACTTTAACTTGACAGCTTAAATAAATATGAAGGTTTGAATTTATTAGCGTAAGTTGGATACAAACCTTTTTTCCATTTAAATTAGTTTTACCGGATACCAAATTGCTTATGTAAATACGACTTAATCTGTTTGTATCCAGTTTATTTCTTCTTCCTAAATGATTATTTTAGAAAGTCCTCAAAAAAAATAAATAATTCATTCAATTATAGTGAAATGTCGCAAGCAGCAGTTTTGTAGAAGATTACGGTGGTGTCAAATAAACAGTTAGACAGCGGTCTAACAAATCTCTGCATTATAACAAATCCAAGAGCTGAAGTAAATACAATAAAGTTAAAAATATGAACCACACCCATTTCTAAACCACTAAATGATTAATAGAAAGATATGGTGAAGGTTGCAATGCTGATATTAGTGTGAAATGTGATGATGATGATGATGATGATGGTCCTGTCCTGGTTCTCAGTTGATGACGAAGCACCCTTCCAAGCGTCTTGGCTGTGGTTCAGAAGGCGAGCGGGACGTACGTGAGCACGCGTTCTTCCGCCGCATCGACTGGGAACGACTGGAGAACAGAGAGATTCAGCCTCCGTTCAAGCCGAAAGTGGTGAGTGGAAGAAACACGCCCAAGTAGTACAAACACACGCGCGCACACACACACACTTGTAAATGAGTGTCGAAGACCTCCATTTTCAACCAATTTACAAATTTTAATATCTGTGGCATTATTGTTGAAGACATTAGTCTATATTTAATCAGCTTACTGTGTGTTATAATTAAAATTTTAATTTCTAGCAGCTCTAACAGCAGTTCCAGCTACAAGCCCATTCTCTTACATTATTGTTTCTATAGCAACAATAACCCTGAGATTTACTCTGGATGCTCAACACAAGCAGTTTTTTTTTTTTTTTTTTTTTTGAAGGCGTGTGTATGTGTGTGTTCTTGGCTGCAGTCTGTCATGGATATGTGGTTAGTGTTTGTCGGCCCATAAGTGTCTGTCTCCATGACAAATGCAGCACTCAAGGAAAAAGCCAGCCATGCCAAAATGGGGTCAAGTATGAGTTAAGAGTCTTAGTGACCTGATTTCCCATAAAGCCACAGTAAGCAAGATAAAGCTCACGAAAGTCCAGAACATCAGCACAACTACTGTATCGCCTGGAGTTTACCATACTTTTTTTGTTTTTTATTACCGAGTGACCCAAATGATGTACACAGCCGACATCATCATCGTTTCCAGACTGGAGCTGTAATATACAGTAGTCGCGCCTGTCCTGGGACTCTTTTACAACAGCACTAATATGTAATCTCTTATTACATACAGTATTAGCAGCCTCATTTCCACTCTCATCTTCTCCAACCACTCAGCATTCAGCATCACCAGTAAACACAAAAATACATTCCTCTAAAACTTCTCAGATTCAGGGGCTGGGCTGAAAATGAGAAGCAAAAAAGTCCTTCAGGAAGCCCGGAGAACTGTTCCTCAAGACTGCATTAAAAATACAAGAGCGTCTGGATTGGATCTTTGGAAGCAAAATATGAAGAAATGCAGTCTAGTTCAAGACTTTTGCACAGTACTATAAGGCTAAAGGTTGCACGAGTACATACTGAGGGTTCGAGACAACCCTCGCCACACAACTGACCAGAGGACCTGCCGAGTATTTAGATGCTTTAGGGTTCAAGAAGAATGCATTTGAGTTCATGTAAATATAGAAAATGTAGGGGCTCCAGTCACTTTCTGGGAATACTGGATTATAGATATCCCTTGAGGAAAGGTTTCTGGGTTCAGGGGTGTGTGCGCGTGTGTGTGTTAAAGCAGAGAGAGCTGGACCGGAACCCAGATCTATTTCAATTTGATATGACCTCATTTTATTCTTGTCTCTCAGTGGAATTGCAGTTTGGTGGCAGAGTGCATGAATAATTTATTTATATTATTGTGCTTTATAATAAATATAAATTGGGTGTATATTTGATTGACATTTGATTTAACCCAAGAGACTTTCCTTAAAGTTCCCAAATAGTCCTCACTGCCACTCCTAATGTCTAAATAAAAACGAACTAGTTTGATTTAAAGTAAATGCGACTGTACTTACTGTAAATATGTGTCGGAATTGCCATGGCAACGATTCACAAAATACAGTATTGTTAGGAAAGTCACCTCTGTGTGTGTGTGTGTGTGTGTGTGTGTGTGTGTGTGTGTGTGTGTGTGTGTGTGCATGCAGTCACATACATTTTTCATTACATACCTGTGGCAACCTGTGCAATAATACCAGCATTACACAGTTGGCAGCCCATCTGACAATAGACCTTTAGATAAGCATTGAAATATATATGTATACTGTATACAGTATAAATATGACTTTAATGATGCAAACACAACATTGCAAATACAGCCTAAAAACAAAGAATTCTGATCCTTTATTCGGATGACTTACACAGATTAACATCCATTCACACAATGTCCGACAACATCCATGGTTTCAACAGGATTTAGAATTCCGATCAGACATCAGGAAAGACACGGGATCTTCCTGCACACAGCATGTCTTTGTGTTGTAATGTGTCCTCTATGTAAAAAAATCGTTATGATGAGCCATACTTCGAGCAATGTTACATTTTTACATGACCGCTTGCTCACACACTGTTGGAAGAGGCATAACACACTCGGTGGATAGCGCTATCCACTCCTTCCACATGCATGAGCTCACATGATTGGTTAGAGCCGCGATTGATGTGAGAGCGCTCGAGTGCCTCCCAGCCCTCCCATCATCTCCGGATGAGAGGGAAAGCTCATTATCGCTGGACCACTCATTGTTATGTATCAAAAGCACATTCCCTATTGGAACTAGTGGTGGCGCTCTTACTACAGCAACTGGTAAGTCCTACTCTGGCCATCGTTTTGATATTAATATTGGTTTGATGTAATTTTTGCAACATTGGTTCAACCTTATCCCATCGTCATCCCATCGCCCCAACATTGTTCTAATGTCTTTCTAACTTTACAACAGGAAAAACCTAATACCGATATTGTCCTAATATCGTCCTAATACGATATCGTCTGTAATATTGCCAAATTAATGTCAACACAATGTTTTTTTTTTTTTTTACAACAAACAGTTTCTCTTGGAAAAAAGGTTTTGCAACAGTGTGTTGATGGTTAAATGGGCTGCAAACTCTTTCCCTTTCCAGTTTCCAGCTCTCCCACGTCGTTATCGGGTCATTTTCCACTTGATAAATGTTGCATGTGCATCAGGGTCGATCAACTTCTGTTAGTCCGAGGTCACCTGGCAAAAGCCTCTCACTACCCTGCTACCGCTGCAGCACTAATATCGGGCTGTTTCCTTTCATTTGGTCTTTCTGATGGAGTCATTTCCTACTGAAGTCTCTGCCTTTAATGGACGCTCCACTATGGGGTTAATGTGGCCAATTCCTAACGTATTGATAGATCTAAGTAATGTTTTTTTCACTCATGGGGCTTGGGAAGCAGTTACTGTATGAGTTTGGATTGCTTTCTTGAGGCTGTTCCAGACCTGAGAGAGATAGAGCGCCAAAGAAATGTCTTGTACAGATTACGAAATGGATAGAGACGAAGTCATTTATCATACTTAGTCGTTTCGAGTGTCCTTGATGTGGTTAGCTGGATGTACAGTATGTGGATATGGATGAAAAAGCAAGAGCTGGGTTGAAATTGGGTCAAAGCTTTGTTTCTTTTGCTACAGTCACCAGACTACATTTATTTTATGTCTGTTTGAAATGTTGCAGTGATTTCATTCCCTGTAGACCTAATAGATTGCAACTGTGGCTGTATACTGAAAGTACTGTAAGGGACTGGGAACAAAATAATTACTTTATTTTTATTAATTCAACAGTAATTTAAAAAAAAGATTAAGAACCGGAAACTACTGTACACAGTACTGCAGTGATAATCTTTTCAGGTTACCCAAGATAGAATTGACTAGAACTTGTGACTATGTAGCCAGACATTGTGAAGCCAATGATTGCAGCCTTAAACAGTATATGTATTGTACAGTATATAATCTAACCATTTGGTTGAGCAGCAGTAAAGCTTTATAACAATAAAATAATAACTTTTAACATAAAAGTTACTTGCAGTGAACAAACTAAGTTTTTGAAAAATAACTATAGTGGACAGATGTTTGATGCTCATGAACTCATCTGGAGTGCTAGCTTTATCCTGGAGATGCCTCCTTTTGTGAATACATCAAGAAAAAAAATGGTTTCTTCATTGGTGCAAAAAGATATGTAATGAAATGTGTGTCCTCTGCAGCCATGTGTGTAGTTTTTCTGGTTTTATTCATACTAGATGTGCCCACAACTTAATCCACGTAGAATTTAATTGCACACTCATAAGCGCGTTTTTAAAAATGTACAGAGCCATCTGTTGAATTTTAAAATGAAGTAAAATTTTTACGTGCTACCGTGAAGTGCATGGACTGAAGGTGAGAGATCGCATTTATTAAGTAGATTTCAATTTCACATGTACAGCACCATTTTGAGATGAACTAATGTTTTTTTCAAAGTATTTTTTTTTTTATGATATAAGGACGTTTTCCATTTAAATTTCAAAGTAGCATATCTTCTCTTCCCGTGGGCCGATTGCGATGAAACCCCATGTGATGTTACCACAAGCTTGACCAAACACATGTGTGAAAACCCCTTTAAAAACTTTTCAGTAATTTTTATGTGATGCGTGCACAAACAAACAGACAGACAGACAAAAATTCCAAAAAGCATCTTGATGTGTTCTATTACTCATCTTACGTCCCGCAAAATAATTTTTCCGCAAATATCTTCAATGAACAGACATGCCGACTTTACAGTTTTATTGTATGTAATAGATGTCGATATAGTGTTGAAACATGTATTACCATTTTTTCACTATGTTTTATTGTTTGTGTACTTTGACCTGACCTGCATTTCTAAGGTTTAGATATAAAATAAAGACTTTATCAGGGTCATGAAAGGTGATCATGTAAATGCTTGGTGATGTAGTAGAAATAGCTGAAAGTACTTTTCCACATGCACAAAGCAACAAGAACATCGACATACAGTATGAAAAGCACTTTTTAGTGAGACTAATCAGTCAAAAGAAAAAAATTGGACTTGTAGCAATGGACAAAGGTCATGTGGGCTGATTAGTCCAGATTGACCCTGTTCCAGAGTGATGGACGCGTCAAGAGTAAGAAAGGAAGTGCATTAAGCGATACACTCATCATGCATAGTGGCCACTGTACAAGCCTCTGGAGGCAGTGTTATGATCTGGAGTTACTTCAGTTGGTCAGGTTTAGACTCAGCAATGTTATGTGGCAAGTCATGGCCAATGGTTCTGGGAGCAAAAGCTAACTGCAGGTAGAAGAAAGTATAATGGTATTACACCTTTTATTTGGTGTTGATATGTCTTGCTTGTCATTTATTTAAAAACAAAAAAATTTATTTATAGACCAACTTTTCTACTTCATGCAAGTTAAATGTATTACATGTGATATTAAGGTTGATTTTCTTTTAAAAAGAGCTGACTTTCTCAAAATATGCCTTTAATCTATCAAGTTATGCATTTTTTGTCAGTTTTTTTGGAAGCACATTTGACTCAGGATTGGCTGCTGACAGGTCTGATGCAATAAAGAATAGAAAGTGGAGTGAAAACTGAAGTGGGTGATGTGTAACTTCTATGGGTTCCGTTAAAAGAATGCAAATGAGTGACTGTTTCCATTTATAGCTCATACTGTAGCGTAGTGTGTGTAGGTGAGTATTGAATAGTACTGGATGATAAACTATACATTTACTCTTAACTTTGTGCTCACCCACCCCCATCCGGTCTTCACCAGCACACGTTCATTATGTAAAGTCACAGCGGTATACTGTGTACGGATGATCGAGTGCTCCGCCACCTTCCAATTGCAGTCAAAGCAATTAAGCTTCTTCTCCACACTGTTGCCCCAGAGCCAGTCAGCTAGAGAAAACCATGCAAATCTCCCTTAATTGTGAATTCTGTTTAAGAAAAAAAAAATAACTTTGTTAGGCAGAGTCTTTTATGTTCCTTTTTAATTAGCAGAAGTTGTGGCGTTTCTACTTTATCAGTGATGCAGAAGCTGAAATAAATTTGTGTATGGGTCCTTCAGTAGCAGTTTAAATCTACCGTAGCTCTTCATGCATATAGCAGTGTTTAGACATCCAGATCTTTTCTGCATTTTTATTAATGATCATTGGAATTCTAAATTCTAAATTTTGGAACACTAGCAGAAAGCTTGTATGAGGACTTGTGATGGCTTCGCCTTAAGTATGTTTCATTTAGCGAGTGGAACGCCTGTTTCCTGAAAATCAACAGATAACTTGATGGAGGACTTGCAGAAGATATGCACCTGTCTCTGTGAGTCTTTAATCTGTAATCATTGCATATGTATCAGGACATTAGAGAACCTTTTTATTTATGTGTTCTCCAGCAAAATGTGAAATTCATTTAATCCATAAGTGAAGATTTAAAATTTATTTCTGTGCTTCACCACCGTGCTTACACTACAGTACGTTTTGTTAGTATATTTCACAGAACGTATCAAAGGCATGAAATGGCCTGCAATGGAAGTAACAAAGTGTAAAAATTGTAATTCTTTTGGCTTCAATGTTAGCCAACATAACTTTAAACACATTTAACTTACTCCTGGCAGCCGCTGTGTTGCACAGGAAGTATCATTGCTTGGCTGACGACGTGACAGAAAGAGGCAATGAGATTGGCTGGAAAGAACCCATGAGCTGTTGCTACAGTACATGTTCTGTTTTGCTCAAAATGTCGAAGTTTAAAGAGATAATATAGAGGTTTTCAAATCATTTTTTTTGTTATAGACAACCTTGTGTGTCCAAGAAAAAAAAATTAATTACTGAATTCAATTCAGTGTTATTTGTATAGTGCTTTTAACAAGGGTCATTTTTGCGAAAATTGCGTTCTATTGTCCAACTATTACTTTATTTTTCTTTATTTTCTTGTTTTATTTGTTTGCATGTTTTGGTGCTAATCATTGTAAAAGCTTGTTTTCTTTGTTTTTTGGTTGCTTGCTTCGCTGAAATTTTGGAATGTTTAAATTTTCATTGAAAAGGTACCTTTTGCCATTTTAAAGGTTAAAACCTACACGTTTTAAGTCTTTTAATAACTCAATCCTTCCTTTACTCTGACATTTTTCTTTCTAAAGTGCCTAACATCACCACATGTGACTCAGATTCCCATCAGTGACTGTTTTTTTTTTTTTTAAGGCATCGAGATTTGATAAGGTTGCTGAAAACTTGTAATTATTTGAAATAATTGACACAGGCGGGCTTTTAGAAATGGCATCAACTCCAAGGCTTTTTGCCAAGCTCTCTTTCAATCCTGTTCGTTGTCATGGATGCAGAAAGGAAGGAAGGAAAAGGAAAGCATCGGCTATTTCTGTCTCATCTCCAGTTCTGCTTCTTATACAGTCTGGCAGCTTGACAAAGAGAGAACCATTTCGGTTACTGTCATCTTTTGCGTCTTTCATTCAGTCAATCTGTCGTTCCCGCTTCCAAGTTTCCATTCTGATTTTTTTCCTTCTTGTGTGAGAGAAAGTGAGAGATTTCACCTGTGATTCCCTGTATCTTTTACTTTTAGATCATCTACAGTACCACACATCTTTCTGCCTTATTATAATTTAGACAATAGAGTAACTACTTTTAGTATTTCTATTTATATGTATTAATTTATACTTAAATTATCTGGCAGACTCTATTGCCCAAAAGGGCTCATTAGGCTTCTTATTAAAAACATGACTTAATGGCATGGAGAAAATTAAATTTAAACAAGGTTCTAATTACTAAATTAAATTATGTCAAGGGAGTGTTATCAATTTCCATAATATTCATCTTGTGATCCAATTACATTATAAACACAGGATATTGATTACCCTGTGATGCAAATTATTACTGTAAAGTATTATTGTCTGTGTCATTTTTTTGTCCTCCGAAAATGTGATGTTGCTGTTAACATTGAATTTATAACAAATTTATGGACTGGAACAACTAACTGGTTTTAGCCATAACTTTAAAACCTCCTATGTAATATTGTTAGTTCCCCCTTGTGTTCTCCAAACAGCTCTGACCTGACACTGCTGTGGTATCTGGCACTAAGACATTATCAGCAGGCCCTTTAAGTCCTGTAGGTTGTAAGTCAACATCTTGACCAAAATGTGATATTTTTTGGTCCATAAAAAATCCCCAACTTATGAACATTTTCGCAGATACAAACATTCATAGATGTGAACAAATCGTGGAAGTAGCTCACGTGTATTGTAGGTGTAGAAAATGTGTGTTTGTTTTTTATGTTTCATTTTATATAATAGTGTCAAAGGTGTATAAGACTTTGTCAGACATATGAATGAATCCCCCGGAACGGAACTCGGTGACTTACTGTATTTGGTCTTACAGTAGTTAGTTTTGGTAGGTGTTACATGTCGAAATAACATCCATATGGATGGCAGTACCCAAGGTTTCCCAGCAGAACATTTCACAAAGTATCACACTGCCTCCACTGGCTTGCCTTCTTCCCATAATGCATACTAGTTCCATCTCTTCCTCAAGTAAGCAACAGACATGTAAAAGAAACCGTGATTCATTTTAGACCAAGCCATCTTCTTCCATTGCTCCATGGTTCAGTTCTGAGGCTTATGTGTCCATTGTGGACACTTTCAATAGTGGACAAAGGTCATCACGGGCAGCCCTGTACACAGCAAGCTATGATCTACTGTGTGTTCTGACACCTTACTCTCAGAGCCAGCGGTTTGTGTTGCCGGTTCATTTGTTGTCCAATCTTGGAGCACTATTGGCAGATACTATCCGCTGTGTACCAGAAACACTTCACAAGACCTGTTGTTTTGGGGACACCCTGACTCAGTCATGTAGCCGTAACAACTCAAAGTTGATCAGAATATTGCTATATATCCCAACCCTCCACAGAGGCCATTGTAACAAGATAATCAAAGTTGTCTATTTCATCTCTTAGTGGTTTTAATGTTATGTCTGATTTTTTATATGTATTTGTTTTCTTCTGAACACGAATTATGAAATTGACACACAGTTCATTCTAGCGAGAGATCAATGTCATCTCAAGCTGTGGCAGACATTCATGGCAACACACCCAACTGATGTGCTAAAAAAGAGGTTTAGACATAAGATCAATACACTTACTGTAGACACTTGTCTAGTCCAGTCTTTACCAGGATTTTGGTTGAGATTTTGTTCATGGTTTGTTAAAACAGTATATACTGTATACAGAAACAAAGTGTACGTGATTACGTGAAGTTTGTTGGAATGGTGTCCAACATTATCATCATCCCATCAGTCTGTTTCTGTTTCTATGCATATTGCTCACCAATATGCATAGAAACTGTCTCTGTTTTCAAACATCTAGCCCATGTGAATGCATTAGACTCCAGGTGAAAGTAGATGGAGCGTGTAATGTGTCATTTGCAAATTGCGGCCATGAGGGTAACAGTGTAGTGCTTGGAGCTCTCGAGCTTATTTCTCCAAACTGAGAAAAGAGAACAGCAGGAAGATCTGAAACACATTTGTCAAAGCCTTAAGATGTGAATGTTATCTGTGGATTACATCTGGTGGATTTTATCATGGCGGATAACGATAACGTGTGTTGTGAGCGTCTAATCTTGGATTATATCAGGTGCTGGTATAAAATAGTCATATGGCATTTACAGTACTGTGCAAAAGTCTTAAGCCACCCATCATTTCTTCATATTCAATTTAATTAAATGATAACAGATTACATTAAAGAAACAGGAACTTTTTTTTTTTACTGGACAGACTGCAGAGTGCCTAAAGATTTTAAGAATTAAAAAAATTGGTTGTTCAATTCCTAAACAACAGCAGCAGCCTCATTTCCTCTCTTGGTCTATTCCAACCAGTTTGCTATTAACTGGCCTAATCATCTTTCACATTCACCTGTTTCTCACTTGTTCATGCCCTACGATAGAGGGTTTTATGCCTTAATAGTTCATAAGTTACTGTGTGGCTTAACTAACAAAAAACACTCCTCTCAAGCTGGTCAGTTACAGATCCTGGACTGAAAACTAGAGACGAAAACTTGCCAGAAATGAGAGTCCTTCAGGAAGTCTATACTGTATATCAGGGGTAGCTCAGTGGTTTACATTTACATTTAGGCATTTGGCCTAAATGGGGCGGGGCTCAAGACCTTTGCACAGTACTGTACCTGGCTTATGTTGCAGTAACTTTTAAATATGGACACACAATACACACAATGTAGATGGGTTGACATGCCATGCCAGGGTTTACCTCACTCTGTTACCTAGGTTTCCTGGGATTCTGTATGTTCCAGGCCCCATACACAGGATATCTGGTGTACACGCTGTCATTTCACATTTGTCATTATGAGCACATTTTAAACTTTCTCTCTCTCTCTCTCTCTCTCTCTCTCTCTCTCTCTCTCTCTCTCTGTTTCTGCAGTGCGGGAAAGGCGCGGAGAACTTCGACAAGTTCTTCACTCGCACGCAGCCGCAGCTCACTCCTCCAGACGAGCTCGTCATTGCCAACATTGACCAGTCCGAGTTCGCCGGCTTCACTTTTGTCAACCCGCAGTTCGTCCACCCGTCCCTCAACAGCACCTTATGAACGAGGAACGAGACAGGCTCTACGAGTAACTCTACCTACACAACCCCCAGAATGCCTCATGCTTAGCCTTATCGCCATCATCTTTAATTATACAATTTCAATCTTAATGCCAACTATTTTCTATTGCTTTGTCTCATATAGGATTTATTTTTTCTTTTTCAATTATTCAGTTCATCATTTTAGTTTTATGCCAATCAAAGAATTAATAGCGTTCGGTTGATGTCGTCTATTGTGGGTGTTTTTATGGTAGATCACTTAACGTCATGAAGGCATGGGATATGAGGCCATGTTGATTCACACTTGATATAAAACCCCATAAGAGATGCAAAAACCTGTGCTTCCTGGTGTCTGTAGTGTAATCCTTGCCAGTCTTCCCAACCAGGAAGCGTAAAGTGGGGTTCTATCAGACCTGTGTGTTGATTATCTGACTTGTCAGATGCCTTTGCTTTTGGTTCCTGTTGACAAGCAGATGCTCTGAAGTGTTCGAAGTTTTAAAGGAGCTCGGATCGAGCGATAAATATTAAATGAAGGAAGATTTTTAACAATAAAGCTAAATCAGTTACTAACGCATCAAGATGGTAACGAACCCTCATAGACAAGATGTTTAATTAGCTTAATGACTAACTTACAGTACTGTACAGGAAAATTAGCTGAACGGCACTGTAGGATTAATATTAATGATTTTAATAGATACATCTAGTTTGCTTTTCCATCATATCTATCAGATAAAACGTCAGTTCTCGAATTTCTATGTTAAACTTGTTGAAAAAAATATTTGTGTTAAAATGACGCTGCTTAATGAAAATATCAAAACCAAATCAAGATCAGAGAATATTGCATTTCTCTTCTACCTGTTTCTGTAAAGAAAACACATTTAACATTTGACAAAGTAATTTTTTTTTTAATACTAAGTCTTACAAGTCTCCCTTTTATTTAACACAATTTGCAAAATTCTTTATCATTTGGTTATGGGGATTTGTGGAACATACCATGCAACTGATTTCTTTCTTTCTTTCTGATGACTTAAGATGGAATTAAGTGTTGGCGTTCCTGCCATACACACACGATGTGTTGCATGCTCTTACTGTAAATTGGAATAACTCCAGAGTATTACTGTATGTTCGTGTGATTACAGTTATACATACACACAGCGTACTTGCTGAAATCATCTTTCCACTCTTTCTCTTTTGGATTTCTTTAAAATGTTTTTTCTTCCTAGTCTACTAGTGATCATTCGATATAATCTTGCAGCAGTATATTAATGATTTTGTAAATACTTCTAGGTTATAAAAAATAAAATGAAAAATGAAAAAAATCAGAGAGAGTGAGAGAATGGGTAGCATGTTAAAAAAATTTTATACCAACAACCGAATGTGTTTTTATGACATGATGAGGAGTTCCCTAGAATAACTGATTTTGTCAGGTTACTGTCCCTGCAGTTCCTGAGTTTTAATCAGCTGATGTTAACTTTAGGAAAAATGCTTTACGCAACAATTTCATAACCTTTTTAGCCCTGTTGTACCTGTCCCTTGCTTGCTAAGTAAACATTTCTGTACTTGTATATACACTGTGTACTACACTACTGTTCAAAGGTTCGGAATCACATTATGTGATGTTACAAAATCACATTTAATATAGACACTAATTACAGGTACACGTTGTCGTAATGGTCTAATTACTGTATGTACCTTGTAGCTTGTAAATAATCAGCACTAAATACAAAAGATGTATGTTTGTGAAATCACTACAGTGACACAGGAAAAATACAGTTTATTTGTTGTGCACTATCAATATTTTACACACTAAATTCTATTAATGATCATTTTTTTTCCAGACACCAAAATGTATTTAATGGGCTTTTTTAATTAGTTAATTGTTTAGTTTTGACCGAACAAAATTAAATAAAGTAAATATGTACTGGAACTGTCAGTGTATAATAACTATAGCAAAATGATAGTAAAAGTGTTTCCTCATAACGGTTTGATCTCCACTTTACTTATTAAAAAAAAAAAAAAAAACATAATTTTTAGATATGCACCAATCGATTGGTCCGTTCCTAGACTAGCGGTAACAATAAGAACGTGGGACAATTGAAACGCGTTTGCTCTGTGTCATCCTGAGATTGCATGTTCAAATCCTGCTACAGCCACCTTTAACCCGCAGCTCTCAAACATTTTGGGGTATAAATACGATGATCCCTCCCGTGTGCATGCTGTGTATCCGATGTTGGTGTCCAACGTCACCACCTCGGATACGAAACAGTTCTGTGTAATCTGATCTAGTAAAAATGTTGTGGACTTGTGTGCTAAGTGAGTAAAACATTTGCGCTAACACTAGTAAACGCTAGTAAAAAACAGCACGCAACCCTACTGAATCTGTCTTTAAACAGCCGCTCTTCTTGGTACATGTGAAATACGCAAGTAGCTCGTGTCTTAGAGCAAGCATGTGATCGCCTTCAAACTCGCTGTCGAATTGTCATTTTCAGTCGTAGGAATTTTAGTTTTCTAAAAAATAAAAACTTTTTAAAACTCTGGAGACAGTCCTGCAACCTTTATTATTTTAGTTATTTAATATTCCATATTTACTATACACATATAATTCAATTTCTCCTTACATTCACAAATAATGTTTTTTTTGTATGCTGTCAATTATAGGGTAAAAAATCACATCGTTATCAGCCAATAAAATTGCAATCAGTGCATCTGTAGAAATTTTATATTAAAATTTTTATTTTAACGACTGGAAATAATTATTTGTTATTCCAGACGCAACCGTTTACAGATTTCTATAAAAGTCTTAAGTAAGTATAGCAGTACTGTCGTATTCAAATCATTTTATAGATCTGAAATAAATGTCATTTGTTTGAATTCCTAATAAATTTCATTTAGAATTTTCTGACTGATGATTTCAGACTTTTGAACAATAGTGTATACTGTATATGTGTGAGAAAAAAAAACACAGATACATGTTTGTGTATTGAAGTTTTTATGTACTAATGTTTACATCAAAGCTTTACCTACTTAAAAAAAAAAAAAAAAAGGTAGTGCGCTACAGTACACGTCAGCACAGACGCTTGATGAAAGAACCCTGTGTATGTTTCCAAACATGTCTGGAACAGGCTCTGTTGTTTGTGCAATTGTTGTTTGGTTGTAAAGATTTGAGCTGATTGGCTGCCTTGGCTTTTCCAGCCTGCATGTTGGTTACGATGGAATCTTTTACTAAACCAGGCACACATGCAGTATGCAGTATATACTGTATATGTACTTCTGTACTTAAATATATATATATACTTACAGTTTTTAAGCATTCCGGATCACACAGCATGGACTTAATCAATGTGCCAAACAAGATATCTTAATTAATGGGATGTTTTTTGTCTTAAAAGTAATTAAATTATTGAATTTCTTTTGGTCTTTAAATTTGTATTGTGCGGATTCTCCAAACTGCCAGGCTGTAGGGAATTCATACTGTAGCTTCTAACATTTAACCTGTTTTTGCTTCAAGCCGAGCCCAAAAGGAAGGTCTCAAGCACAGTTTGTTCCTACGATCCCATTTTTAAAACTTTTTCTTTCCTATCATTACGAGAATTTCCTACACAACAACGTAATGGGCTCAAATTCAGCAGCGACTATAGGAAAGTACCTTAACCTCAAAACAGCCTTCACTTACAGCTGCTTCATATTGTATATTGATAAATACTGTTTTACGCTAATCAGCTGTTAGGTCATCACCACTACCGCCAAGTGAACTGATCAACATTAATCACCAAGTATAATAGGATAAAGGGCACTAAAGGTTAACCCATACCCACAGGAACCAAAGGTCCAATCCCACAGAAAAGCCAGTGTAGCACAAATTGCCAAAAACGTCAATGCTGGCCAACGATAGAAAGGCACCAGAACACCCGGTGCATAAGAGCACAAGGCCACTGACCCGCCGTCCAAAACTCTAGATCCCAATCCAAATGAGTACTCAGAGAACGCCAGCACAAAACTGGCTCTAAATGTGGTATGACAACAAGCAAGAACCAGCTAGAGTGTAAAAATGATTAAACTACCCAGATTAAGAAAAATATGTACATCAGTCCTTACTTATCCTATAAGTTGCAGCCCAGTTCAATGATCAAAAAAACAACTTTACAATATTAGGCATCATGTTTAAAATATTGGCACATCGCAGTTTACGCCTCCATTGATATTCATTAAGTCGTCGTCACACTACTCTTCACATCTATTTCATATGCTTTTGGTTTTCATAAGCGTTTGTTTTTTCCGTCATCCCTCAGCAGTGCCAAGCCGATAACTGAGCCCGACGATAGCAGTGTTGCACTAACTGTGTAGTCTCCACCAACACACTTGGAAGTGTTTATTTAAAAACCTGTGTGTGGTAGACACATGTAGCCATATTCCTCTGTGTGTACGAGCCTCTGGATTCAGAGGAGATAATTATTCCACCACAGTGCTATTAATGCGCGGGTGTGTGCAGTTCCCCAGCCGCGTAGGCAGCCACTGCTTACTGATTTCTTCAACATTGCTTGCTTTGCTTGTTCTGTCTGTTTTTAAGTGATGGAATATTCTGTCTTGCCTTACCTAGCAATCAAACCATCCCTGTGCCTCTGACTGTGTGCGTTTGTGTGTATGTGTGTGTATGCAAGCATGCGGGGGTATACAGTATGTGTGTGTGATGAAAATTCTTGTCTTTTTGGCTCTTTCTACTGAATACAAGTTCGTGTCCCTCCTGCATGTTGTGTACTTTTCGTACTTGGCTCTGCCAAACACACACAAAAAAAAACTAATTATTAAAGCAAATTCAGTTTCTATTCTAAAGCAGACTTCCTTAAATCCATTTCAACCAACAGAATCAAGTGCACTTCAGGATGAATCAGACAACCTGCTGTTTAATTATTTCATTTTTTCCTTCTTTATATTTTGTGATTATGTAAGTGAAAAAAAATAAGGTGAAAATAAGGTGAAACTTTTAAATAACAATAAAAAAAGATTTCATCAATCTTAGTTTTAATAATGTTTTTTTTTTTTATCTCACACACACAAAAAATATACCTAATATTAAAAATAACAGGTGGTAAAGGTGGTGTTTTAATCTGTACTATTTAAAAGGGTAAATGTTTAAACTTATTTCTTATTTTGCAAAAAAAAAAAAAAAGCTTTAAAGTGAGAATTGAAAAAAGCCAAATTTAAAAACGTATTTCAGCATAATAGCAGATTTTCAGGACTGATTTAAAATTGATTCTGCCCAAAAAGAAAAGACTGTAAAATTAGCGTTAAATGGAAATAAAAATTATAATAATCTTGTTTGGAAATAGTTTTGAAGCAAGGTTTTTATTTTCTTGTTTTCTATTTTAACTAAAGCTCATATTTTAAAACTACTATCCCAAAAATGAAAAACAGACAAACTAATTAAAATGAATCTTTTACAGATTTTTTTTTTGCCAAAAATAAAGATTTTAGCATGTAAGCTACAGTACTCTATGTTTTAATGTGCGAGGGGTGTTTGAGTCGAACCCAGACTTGTCTTCTTATGAGCAGGTGAATGAAGGCTCTTGTTTACAGATTGACATTTACAGGAGACTTCATGCACAGTACAGTGATGAGACTCTTATACGCAGGAAACTATTTACATGGTGCAAACGTTTTAAAGAAGGCTGTACTGTACGTCCGTTAATCCGGCCCGAGGTGAGTTGGACAGCAACTGCAATTGTTTCCGTGAACATTTGATTTTAATGCCTGATCTTGAAAATTGACGTCCCCAGTATCGTCCTGACTTCAATTGATGTTCACAGTTCACGGCGTCCTGAGAAAACTTTCTACCTTGATAGTATCCAAGCACTAGTGGAACACTGGAAATAAGTGCATTAGTGTAGCAGGAGATTATATAGAAAACTCAAGGTAGTTTTTAATCTAACGGTTCTGTTATTCTGCACAATCAAAAGTCCTGGTTTGATTTGAACACTCCTCATATTTTTGGCCAAAAGAACCAATGTTTGAACTTGTATCTGATTGAAATTCCTTTCACGGGTCTCCTGGTTCTCCTCTTTTCTTTCACTTATTTATATGCTGTTTAGAAAACAGGATGGTCCCTTTCATTATCAGGATGAATATAAGACCTAAAGTTTACTCTCTGATGAAGGCGTGTTCAAGCGCCATGTAACACTCTCTCGCTGCGCTTGTACATATTGATCCATGATTTACTTTGTTGAAAATTTTAATGGTGTCTGTTGGTTTGCCCCCTTCTTTCATCAGTTCACACCTTCAGATATAACCATTGTTATTTGTACCTACTGTATGATACTGCAAATAAAGTATAAGAAATCATACACCATTTTGAATCCGCTCTCTCATTTCTATGTACAGTACAGTACCTGCTCAGCTTAGAGAGCACTGAACAGGAATGTCTAAGTCAAAAATGCAAGTCAAGTCTCGAGTCATTACCCTGAAGAGAATATGTGCATTTTAACTGTATAGTAGTAATAAAGAACAGTATTGCTTACAGTAATGAGGATTAGATCAATAGTTGTGTGCTGTGTTGTAAGTATATTTCTTAGGAATTTCAAACACATTCCATTATAGACACCGTTATAAGTATTATTTTATGCTACATATATTTGCATGCATTACAGTAAGTAACATTATAAACCAGTTAGTTCTGACCAAGTAATCTGATTAGACAGTAAAAGTAACAAGAAAACACATTTGATAATGTTGTGTCATGTTAAACAACTCTTTGTCTACTAAATGATTGTTTCTAGGTTGTTCCTAATTGTCTCCGTGTTATTTCATTTATGCCTAAGGCAAGCTAGAAATCTAACTGGCTTCTAAAACAAGTACTGTATAAATCCCAAATACACCTAGGATCCCAAAAGGTTTGGGATTTAACCCCAAAAACCAATATTAACAGCTGATATTCTAAAGCCGAATAAGTGGAAATATAAAGTTTTACAGGACGGTCCACCACCTCTATGGTTCTCCGCACCATTTGGCTCGAGTGTGATATTGCTTTTATATTCAATAGTTCCACAAATGCCATTTATTATCAACAGATTATGATTTGTTTCTTTATTTAACCAATTGTTTTTGCTCTGCCAACACCTGGTGGAAGCGGCAACTAACTGTGACAGTTAATGAAATTAACAGCTGAGAAAGTAGTTTTAAATTCTTACTGGCACTATTTAGGCAAAAGAGGAGAATAAATCATGGAAGTGGTGGACAGTCGCGAGAAACTTACGAGCATTACTTTATTTATTTGTTCATTTCAACATATTGATTGGTACAGTCCACAGTACTGGAAAGGGGAGAGCTGCTGCCTGCCAAAACTCACTAAAATAAATATAGAATTAAAATGGTCCTCATAGGTTGAAATGAATAAAATAAAGTATTTTTAAATAAATAAAATAAAGAAATACATTTTAAATAAAGAAAATAAAGAAAGTAATTCTGACAAACTCTTGAGAATTACTTTATTTATTAAAAATTAATAAAACTCTTGCCAAAACTCACATTCAAAACTAGTCATGGACGCATAATTCTTCATAAGTTCTAGAGCCTGTTGTGTGTGTGTGTGAAAATCCCTGGAGATCAGTAGTTGAAGTAGTACTGGAAATACTTGAACTTGAATATGATCCAGATGGTTGATGTAAACTGTCTTGGATGCTGCAGACACGTACTGTACTGTATATGCACTGTATTTTTTTTTCATTGCACTCCTGCACCACAATTGGCTATATACATAATTCCACTAATAAGAAGGTATACATGTTTGTTGGAGTGTGTGTGTGTGTATGGGAAAGGTAGTTTATTTATATATAAAAATCTAATTCTCTCTCAATGTCTCATACCTAATTCAAAACGTAATAGTCAGACTAGGCTTTAATCAATAAATCTGTCCTTAATATCACGATCTAGCCCTGTTGTACGTCTCTGTGGGTTTCTGTACCTGCCTTGGCCTTAAGAGTACATTATCAGGATGTACTGTATGTAAAAAAAATAGGTACATGCAGAGAAGATTCCTCCTTTGGTGAAGCGACTCTTCTAGGACAAATATGATTTATTTTTATTTTTCTTAATCATTTTGGGCCATTTTGTTTACAGTAGATGGTCCTGTATATCAGGGTTGGATCACCAAGCTCACAGCACAGGAAAAAAAATACTACAAAAGAAACAACATGTCGGTGTATATTTCTTTCAACCTCACTGGTTACTTTGTTATTGCACCATACATCAGGGAAATTCTTTTAGACATGATGCCAGCTTTTATCGGAACCTTCCATGCTGGTGTATGAAGCTCCATTGCAATTTCAGCTGACTGTGCTAAAATATTTAGCAGCTTATTCTATAACTCTTAAAACTTTTATCTACGCTTCTGTGAAAGGGAGAAAAAAAAAGTAGTTTGTTTTCACCTGTGTGAGAATGAACCTAATGTGTTGTTCTGATATTTAGAATTGAATTTGTTTGCTGTATAAAGCACAAGTCAGCTTGTAGATTTTGCATGCTGCAAGTTTTGTGTTTAATATGATGCAAAGGATATCAACATTTCTGGAAAGGATTCTTTGTCTTTTCTTATTCTTTGCAAAAGCATAAGTCATTTTTGTCTTGGGTACAGGATCTGTTTTCAGAAACTTCAGTGCAACAAGCAGAATTTAAGACCTTTATTAAAACATGCAAGACTGAAACCTGAAACAAAACTTATAAGTTAAGTATAATGCTTTTTTAAAGTATAGATTTGGCATTGATTTTAAACAGCTGTGGAAAAAAAGTGGTTATGCCTACCCGAAAAAAGGCGACATTTCAGATTAGTCAAATTATTGACATGATTCGGTCAATGAAATGAAATAACTGGAACTTGGTTAATACAGTAACTGTCCAGTGCATTAATAAAACCTGAAAGGATAGTACTGAACCCAATAAAGGAGGTGCCAATGTGTTCAGGAAAAACATCATGAATGGAGATCACTTTTACGCTTGGTGAATTTGCATTGCTAAAAATGGGCAGTAGAATCACAGCTATGTTTAAAAGTGAAAGTAAGAGCTTTTATATTTTACCAGCATATTGCAGGATTCCAATTGTGGAAGTGTGGTTCTGGGAGCATGAGGAACCATTTTCACACATGAAATGGCCACCAGATTGCACATAATCAGAGATTTCATTTATTTATTTTAATTTGTATTGCTTTTGGCCAGGCTGTGTATAGCAGCTGCTGGAAATCCCGTGATAGACGGAGAACTGGTTAAAAAAAAAAAACTTTTAGATGCATTCCAGCTTACCAAAGAAATACTCTAGCCGAATTTCTAAATTTGGATTTGGAACGTTATTAAAACAGGCTAGTAGCTCCAGAATATCTTCTACCCTAAAATCACAAAATATACCTGCTAGGACACATGGATATAAGGACAAGGAATCCCTGTTAGGCATTCAACGGCAAACAAACTAGGGTCATCTCAAGATAATACCTGTCTCTTAAAGGCATTATTTGAGAAAAAAAAATGATGCACATGTCAAAACCTGTAAAAATCTTAAAACCAACTGGAGGGGGGGAGGGGGGGGGGGGCATAGTTGCTCCA
>JAQMYK010000036.1:30763168-30773666 GCA_030014345.1 Clarias buthupogon
ATAAAACAAACAAATAAACACAACAACAAATTCTGCAGATCCATCTTACATAACAAATGTGATATGGCTCTTACAATAACATCAGTGTGTGTTGTAGAAGAGGACAGGGAAAAGTTCAGAAACTCTTGTTTTATTAGAGTATGTGCAGTCTTAAACGAGTGAAGTGTACAGTAATGCTGTGTAGCAAACATGTTTTATTCCTGTCACGGAAGTAGTGGAGTTGCAGACGAGGCATAAGCGCAAACTTAAAGGTGTTTTTAATAAAAGATGAACAAACGTAAATAAACATGAACAATAAATAGGTGTCTAAACAAACTAGATAACAAGAACTTAACAGACCCGAAAACAGCATTTCACAGTTACCAACACTGGAGAAAACAGAACAGTATCACAACAGTTTTATCACAACAGATGCAAGACGAACCATGAACTCAAAATGTTGACTTCTTACGTATAGCCACACTAGTAAGTCACCTCGGTTCAGGTGAGTGACCCCATTCTAAGGTGCATTCTGGGAAATGAAGTTCAATAAACAAAAAAAAAAAGAGTCTTAGTGCGCAAGGCGCCCTCTAGGGGTTAACCCTGACAATTCCAGGTAACATTGCTTGGATTATATTTTACATAAGTAATTTAAAACCGTTATTTTATTTGTGTATGTTATTAGAACACAAAATTTAATAATCAGCAATTGAAATCAGCACTCCTCTATAGTAATTAAAAAGAGGAGGTACATAGACCTATACTGTACGTACAATTGTGTAAAAGTTAGTACCTCCTTTTTTAATTCAGTGTGTATTTGTGTGGAAATAATATAATTATCAAGGATCTTAGTGTTAGGCAAATACAACCTCAGATGAACAAATTTTTTTGCCATTATACAGAAATGAAGCCAAAAAGAAAAGAAAACATGTAGGAAAATACTAAGTAACCCCATGAGTCAATATCTTTTGGTAGCAATAACTTGGCCCAATTTTGACAAAGCTTTAACTGTCAGACAGATGACCTCACATTTGCCTCTAGAATACTCTAATATACAGAGGAGTTCATGCTCAACTCAAAGACTGCAAGGTGTCCAAGTTCTGTGGCTGCAGAACAAGCTCAAATCATCACTCCTCCATTGCCGTGCGTGACAGTGAGTACGAGGGGTTTCTGCTGAAATGCCGTGATTGGTTTTCGCCAAACGTGGCAGTGGGAATTAAGGCCAAACACCTCCACTTTGGTCACATCTGTCCATAGGACATTGTACCTGAAGCATTGTGGTTTGTTCAGGTTCAGTTTTGGGAACCTCACTCGTGCATCCATGTCCTTTTTAGACAGAAGAGGTTTTCTCCATGCAACCCTTCCAAGAATACTGTACTTGTGAATGAACTTCAACGTTTAACTTCAACATGCTTAGTAAGGCTTGTCGTGTCTGAGATGTCTGTTGTTGTTTTTTTGGATTTCTCTGAGCACTAAACAGTCTGAGCTTGGGATGAATGTGCATTTGACGTCCATTCCAGAGAAGACTGGCAACTGTCTTGAATGCTTTCCCTTGGTGAATAATATTTCTCACTGTAGAATGTTATTTGGAAATGGTTTTATAACCCTTTTCAGATTGATGTTCAGCAACAATTGCTTCTCTAAGACCATTGCTTATGTCTTATCCTCTTGGCATTGTGTTAACACAACCCTTAACGCTCCAGACCAGCAAACTGCCAAAACATCTGCTTTTATAGAGGTCTGCACACCTGCTGATGATTAATTAATCAAGGGCTGATGATTAGCATCACCTAGTTGCAACTTACCCTCTTAAATCCTGTGGAAACATATCTGTTAATGGGCACAGCTGGAAACATAGTACAAGTCTTTAAATTCTTAGGTAAAAATATGTGCAAGAGTGCACGGAAGTCCTGGAAATCCGCCAAGTGCAGAGAATACGGAACTGAATAATAAACCAACTATTTAATAATCTGTTCTTGTTTGTTTATACAAGATATATTGTAATTCTGAAGCACTCCTGCTGTGTTCTGACAATAATTTTAAATCTCTTATGCCAGTTAATGAGCTCACATGTCCAAGAATGCTGACTTGAACTGAAAATATGAAGCATGCTCCTGGAATTAGGTCACGTCAGGGCTGATTCACATTATCGCTACATGATTCAACCCTCGGACACAGACCAGGGCAAGCTTTGGTTGTTGTGGTCCCCAGAAAACAGGCAACCCAAGTCAGGGAGGTAAAAAAAACTCACTAGGGTTTCATTCAAATAAACTAAATGTTGCATATTTGAAGTAGGATGCGACTTGTCTGACAAAGTGCTTTGTTACTTTTGGGTAAACTGTGTTGTATTGAGAGTCGCATATGCACAGTGAGACATAACTGCATCTACACACTCTGTACTGGATATCTCAGTCTGTGAATGGGTTTGAAAGCTGGATCTTTTAGAGTGTTAGTGAGGCACAGGTGCCTCAGGCAAGGCAAGTCACTGAACTGCACTGGCAATGGAGAGTCGAATATAAGCAGCATTATCATACGGTTCACTTCCCATAAACAATGTTTATATTCCCACACATACAGGATACCCTCAATGCACTGAAGTGGAGTGGAAAACCATTAAAACCAATTTTTTAGTCGACATCAGTGTTTATGAACTAAACTAGAACAACGAATTGTTTTCCCTGCTGTGTGGCCTGTATGTGCTCTGTCTCTAAGTATTTGCCAGTTGAGTTGAAGTTTTGATAATTAATATTCATTGATATCCATTGAGTTGTGACTAATCTTTTTCCCTCTACATGTCACGCTGCAGGTCCTTCGTCCTGTGTGTGCTGCCGCCTGCTGGAGCCGAGGTGATGAGTGTGTGTGGGAGGAAGGCGCTCACGCTGCTGAGCAGCGTGTTTGCGGTGTGCAGTCTAGGCCTGTTGGGAATCGCCGTCAGCACGGACTACTGGCTCTACCTGGAGGAGGGAATCATCACGCCTCTCAACCAGAGCACAGAGATACGCATGTCTCTCCACTCAGGCCTCTGGAGAGTCTGCTTCCTGGCAGGTGAGAGGGTGAGAGGCAACATCCATCATGCCTTCTCCGCATTTCTCAAACACTGATAATTTGTTTTGGGAGGAATTTTTATCTTGGGAACAATTTAGGCTATGAGGCAGCCATCTCCACAATATCTGATCACCATAATTTAAAATGTACACTTTCATACTGTAGAGATAAGCATTTGGACTGTCCAAATAATCACACTATTATCACACTCCCTACACATATTTTATTTTTCATAATAGTAGTGATTTGAAGAAACATCACCTTGTCACAATTTCGCGTGAAATTTCTAACCAAAAGTAGCACCTGCGTACAAACCATGTTGTAAACTAAAAGCCAATCAATATTCAAAGGCATTTGCACATCAATACTGCATTTATAGATGCAGGTAGTCCCTGACGTACGAACATCCAAGTTAAATGACTGTGAGAATAATGAGAATAAATGAACGTGGAACATTTATAGATGTGAACAAATCAAGGAATTAGCTCATGTCGTACAAAAAATAGACACTGCTGTGCACCAGATACCAATATTTACAATTAGATAGAATATTTTCAGTGTGTAAGTGAATGTATAAAATGTCCAAAGTCCAGTATATTGTATGTGTGTGCATGTGGAGGTGTGGAACAAATTAGTCAATTTCACCGGTTTCGATGAATCAGCCCAGGAGCAAGATGATAGAAAATGGCTGTCCTGTAAATCTGTCCTGATGGTGAATAATCTTTATTTCGGAAAATCCTCAACAAAACAGAGTTCAAAGTCCAATACAGTGGAAAACAGCTCTGAGACCAAATGGCGTCCGGGTTTCCCCTCTCTATTTAAAGGTGCAGAGACAACACTGTGGTGGTCAGCCATGTTAAGTCTGATTCCAAACCGCAGGGAGCGATGTTCAAGGGATCTACAAATGGTGTAGGGAACAACTGAATAACAGGTCTTCACTTCAGAGGGAACAAAAAATTTATTTCCCATAAGTCATTGCGTTCCACTTGGAGTGTGAAAAAAATGAAGCTTGAAAAAGGATTTATATATTTATTGTCATTATTATCGAAGACGACATAATATCAAGAGGAGACAATAATTTACATTTTGATTTAATCAAGAAATTCATAGTATTGTATAGGCTCGTGATCTGTTACAAAAAATCTCTGTACACCTTAAGTCTATTATTATTATTATAATCAATTATTTACAAGTTATACACATTTTAATTACATATATTTTAGAATGGTATCAGTTTTTGTTTAAAAAATATTCAATATTTAATGTCCATAGTGTGAAATATCCACAGCAGCAGCGACAGGTATCCGAAGTGCCTTTGTTACCATGGTAACGCACGGAGGAAGTGACGTGTGCACTGGTGACTTCGCAGGGTGTTCCGAATGGTAGAATTTTGTTGAGGGACGTTCCCTTCACCGGCATTACCTGCAGACAGAGCAGGGAGTACGGAGCATCCTGTGAAGTACATTTCGGAATGTTGACATATGTGGGATTTATTTCCTTAGGCGCGGTTAAGTTTTTTTGGCCACATGATGGCAGTGTCGGGAAAGGTAACAGAGATTTAGTCAAGTGGATTGGTATGCTTTACGTTGTATATAAATTTGTATAAGACTCACTCAAGAACAAATCCAACTTGTGATCGTGCTCCCAGAGCAGAACTCGTTTGTAAGTCGAGGACGACCTTTAATTAAAATCCCCACCATTAAAAATCCTAGTGCTGAACAGGACTAAATGTTGTGGATTATTGGTATGAGCACACGACTAGGTCTAGCCCCATATCTCCTGTCCCAGAAGATTTTACAGCATCATGTACAAGAATCATGTGCTGATGGAGCTCCATTAGCGGATCTTGTACTTTCAGAGTTCTTGTACTTTTGGAGTTGAACATCTGACAGTGACTGGAGCAAAAGCTGCACTTATGGCATGTTACAGAATAGTGCTGTCTCATATCTGTATCCTCATTCCTCAGTGATCCCTGTTGAGCAGCACAGCGTGTAATTTCCTTTCAGACTGAACTTTGTCCTCCTGCCGCATCTTTCTCCTCTTGTCTTTGTTTTCATTCTCCTTTAACTCTGCTGTAACACAGTGCGTTCCTCTGCAGTTCATTCAGATCCTCAGGGCTTTGGGTTTTAATGTGCAGCTTTATAAAATAGAAATGTTTCAAGGCTGTAAAGACTCACATCATTTTAAACACCATAATAAAACTAATTGTAGTTTGGCTGTCCAGTGAATCTGGCCAGTAGTCTACGTACAGTTTTTTTCTCTTTTTAATGAGTTACATAACTTGAACATCCTGATTTAATTTGAATACCACACAACAGAGAGAAAACCTCAAGTATTTATGAAATAGTGCCGGAACAAATGTGGCAAAAATACAAGCTGACTGGAATCTGGCTTGTTATTTTTTTTAACCTCTGCCCCAGTGTTTCTTTCCACTGGTGGAATGAAAACTGACGTATCTTACCATTTTATGGCATTTTACTCAAATTCGTGTTCAGTTTGTGCATACAAACAGCTCCGGGTTTACACTATCAGAGTAGCCGTGGTATTTAACGCAACAGCATTGCTTTTAGAGCAACAAGAACAGATGAACTGAGTGTTGGCTACAATCCCTGAACATTTACAATACATTTTTATTATTGTCGGAGATTTTAACCACTCAGGTAAGTGTTTCCTAAATTCCTTTAGCATGAGAACTTTGTAATGAGAGGAGCAAACACGTTGGATCTTGTTTAAACAAACAACAACCGGACAACAACTCCTGCTTCCGATGATGATGCCGTCGTTGAAGACGCGTTGAACAACTTCTATGCTCAGTTCAAGGCACAGAATGTCGTGGCAGTGAGGAAGACTGCTCCGCCTGACAGTGACCAAGTACTCTGTTTTACCACAGCTGATTCGACCCAGAGTCAACCCAGAGAAGATTACTGGACGAGACATTTTTCTTGGCAGAGTGCTCAGAGGATGTGCATCCTGAGCAGGGCTGCCGTTCGTGTCCACCACCATTGTCCCTGTAACTAAAAATTATCCAGTGTCCTATCATCCTACTGCACTCACATTCACTATCATGAAGAGCTTTAGGAGGCTTTTTATTTTTATATGCAGTTTGCACATCATCCCAGGCACTCAACGAGCGATGCCATCACCCTCATCATCTGGCTCTCACACATCTATACAATAACGACACATACATTCGAGTACTGTCATAGACTTTAGTTCAGCGTTAAACACAATAATTCCTCTGCATCTGATTGCAAAGCTGAACCTACTGGACCAGAACACCTCCCTCTACAACTGGATCACCTCCGTGAAGAAGAAAAAAAGGTTTAAAAGGCTGTAGTAGTGCAAATGATAAATCTGTTTAACAACAACGCAACATCACATTTCCGCAAAATCTTCCAATCCAAAGTTTAACTGTATTGTAGTGATGAACATTAGAGCTGTGTACTTTAGCTGTGCAAAACAAACCACAGTATAAATTTTAATACACAAGTCCTAAATGCCCACGACCCGACTTTGGATAAGCGGTTGATGGATGGATGGATGGATGGATGGATGGATCTTCTTGAATTTGCTTTGTGTACTATTTCTTAGAGTGAAAGAGTTATTCTGTTTAATAATGTTTTTTAGGCATTTTTCCTTATATGAAAGGAAAATATCATTTCTTTTTATTTCACACCAAAGATGCCTTTGAAACTAACCATAGAAGATCAAATAGAATTTTGTTCGAATGCATACAAGACAGGATCCTTTCGAAATGTGCTTGTTTCGCTCTGCTTTTGGGCCACATTGAATATTTTTTGCAAGCAGCATGGCAGTGCATTTTTTTATGCATCAGATAAATGTTGCATTCCTTCTTGCACTCCATGTAGCAAATCCACTAACATCAGCTCCTTTACAGTTAAATATAAATATTATATAATTGTTATAAATATAATAGTCAGCATAGCATTCAGTAATGTTGAATTTAGGTACTTTGTGTTTGTGATCATTCATGTCGCACAAAAGACGACAGTCCTCCTGACCTTCCCTGCATTACTCCTGAGACCTCTTCCCCAAAAAAGCGACACTGAGCTCAGTGCTACACAGCACAACTGACAGCTCCAGCTCGCCCTCCTACACAGAAGCCAGAGTAAAGACGGCCCTGCGTGTCACCCATTTGCTCCTGCGTCTGCAACGCAGCCTTAACAGGCCAGGTGGCACTATATTTAATCACTGCCCACGCTCTGGGTATACAGCACATGTCTTTCGAGGTGTCATAGCTATTTCTTGATAAAGTCACAATCAAGAGTCTTAGCAACAATACAAACCTGTCTGCAGAGTTCAAGCAGAAGAAGGACATGAAGACAGCACAGAGTCATGTAACTGGCTTGAAGATTGGAAGAGTTATTGTGCCTAGTCTTTTATTGTCTCTACTAAAGCCTAAAAAAAGGTATTGAGACTTCGAGGTTTGTGGAGAAAAGATCATTGTCTATTCCCATCCTCTGTCGTGGCAGGCTGTAGTTTTGAGGCAGTATTGTGGATCCTGCACATGACCAACGTGTAATGACATCCAGAGCCTCCTAGCAGTCTCACCAGGAACTGGCCATTAAAGAAAAAGGTCTGCAACTGCATATTTGACCATACAGTAGGAATGATAAAGCCTCATGACAGCAACTGTCAGTGAAGTGTCGCAGGTGGCAGAGAAGAGATCATGCATGTTGTGGACACCTCAGCCCCTGTCAAGAGAGACAGATCCTCAGCTGGGAGAAAACACAGTGCCTCTGCCTTTAAAAGTAACAGCAAAACTATTTCCTAATGATGGGGAAAAGTGTGATATATACATGATGTATCACTTGGTCCACGCTATGTATCGTGTGGTCTCGTTACACGAGCGACTAGTGACATTTGGCATTACAGTTTTGTGCTCTCTTACCACAGCAGCCCTGCGCGTGCTCTGATTGGCACAGCGTGAAACCTGTGAATCGTGACTAGAGGAAGTTTAATTTTGATAAACTGTTTTTCGATAATGCATCATGCAGCCCTGCACACACACACAAGGAACTATTGTGTTGTATTATAACGCTCTGTTTCAGAGAATGTCATGTTATCCATTACAGTTGTGTCATCTCAAACATCTCTGGCAAAAGCAGATGGAGAAATATCGTGGTTGTCATGATCCTCCTGTATTTGTCATTTTTTTGTGTTTTTGATAGTGATGTTACTTTGCCACAGAAGCTCCGACGTTTGTATCGAGCAGAAGGGCGTGTCCAAATGAAGCCTTGCTTCGAGGTGTGTCAGTTCCCTGGGAGTCATGTGACCAATGACAAGTGATGTCTCACGTTTGCTGGAATCACGTGACCGACTCGTTCTGCGCTTAAATAAAGGCTTGTGCATTCTTCAGTTAATTTTCAAAGATTCAGAGATGTTGATTATGTGCATAAACATTTCCATGACCAGTGCAGCTGCATGGATATATTAATTGTGCCGCTTGTAATGTTACGGTCTAGTTGCTACATAAAATCTGTCCACCAGATGGCAGTACAATGAGCCCTTGAATGAAGCTTCATGAATGAACCTTTTGGTGAAACTATTGGCTGGGAAGCCTCGACACCTATATGAAGCCTCATCTGGCCATCACGAGCTTTTGACTTTTGTGTTTCAGGAAGACTCTTATGTTGACTCTTATTTAGTTCCAGACTCCCTTTTCCATCATGCGCCCATGGTGTAATTGTATTCACCTGCACCTTGTTTAGTTTGATTAGCCTGTTTATATATATAGCCTGTGTTTAAGTCGGGTCTTTGTCTTGCGTCTGTACTGTTGTCTTTTTTTTTTTTTTTCCATAAAGAATTTCATAATTCTTTATGGAAAACGAGTCTCTGTTGTTAGTGTTAGCATTAGCTTTCCTAGCCATAGTTCTTAGTTTTCATATTCCTGTTTGTACTTAGCATTTGTGTGGAACTCTACTTTAATAATCATTCGTCTGCTCTTGCACTTGCTCTGTCATGCGCGCACACACACACACACACACACACACACACACAACCTCAGTAACCAAACAGGAAGTCTTTTGGAGCTTACTAATGTATGTTTCTATATAACACAAGCAGCACAGCACATATCTTCAATTTTTTTTTTTTTATCTGGTCACCTGCCGGTGACAACATTCCAGAGCATTATGAATCCATTTTCAGCTACGTAATTGAGTCCATGTGTAAATCATTACCATTACGGATTTCTTCATTTGTCTCTCCTTATTCTTTTTCTTCTTCTTCTGTCACTATAATACTTCTAATACCTCAGTGTTTAGAGTTTTGTAATACTTCTTTTCACACTGTGTCATAACCTCAGTGCTTGTTGGGAACACAAAGGTTCTTCTTTTTGGAAGATTTATAGTGAACTCAAGGTTGGATGAGGTTGATGTAATGTAGTCATATTTTTCCATCTTTCAGGAAAAGAGAAGGGACGTTGCTTCACCATCGAGTATGTCATGCCTATGAACATCCAGATGACATCAGAGTCTACAATCAGTGTCCTAAGTAAGTGGGCAATTTCTTCAGAGGCAAAGTTTGCTAAACATTATAGACTGCTATTATACAGTAGACTGATACATTACAAAAGCAGCCAAGCTGATTGGGTCTAGAATGGCAAATGCTTTATCTTGCAATTTTGAATTATTTTCACACAATTGTAACATTTTAATCTCTCTATAACAATTGTGATACAGTATAGTACTTGTATTTCCAGTAATGAAACCACAATCATACCTGTATATGGAATATAAGCAAGAAATATAACCTTATTCAAGTATTCTTTTCATCATCCAGGAAGAATGTTTTAGGCTAAAAAGAGGAAGTGTTTGGAGTGACTTGGTTAGGTTTAGATATATTAGCTGTGCAAGCATAAAGTCATACAAACTCTAACCACTGTGAGATAAAAATTCATAAATGTGAGATAATAAATAAATAAATACATGTAATATTTTTTGATGTGCAAAAAACCTTAAGAGCATCAGCTATAAATATAGAGTCAGCCAAAAAAAAAATTATACACACTTCAGAAAAAGAAAAATTGTATGATGTATATTATATTCCGTATAATTTAAATAATATTATCAATTGATCATAATATTATAATATATATAAATAACATATAGCAATAAATATAGTATTACTCATCAAACTCATCTGTTTAGCTGTGCATTTATTGAATGAGCACTGTGCTACGTCTGAACCGACTGCATTATTTTATGTTTACCTAATATTCTAAACTGTTTAATTTTTATTTTAAATTAAATTTTAATTCTTTTAATTAGTTTTCTATCTTTATTTTAAATTAAATTTTTATTATTTTAAAAGTTTCATTGCGAACTGTTTTTTATTTCTATTTTAAATCAAATTTTTACATTTTCTTTAAAATGATTTCATTTTATGATTATTTTCTTCTCTTTTATGTAAAGCACTTTGAATTACCATTGTGTATGAAATGTGCTATACA
>JAQMYK010000036.1:30844854-30858116 GCA_030014345.1 Clarias buthupogon
ATTCTAAGAATTTTCTTAGAATTTTGTCAATAGGAGCAACTTTTAGGCTTAAGAAGCTTTGTGAATACGGGCCCTGGCCTTTGAAAATGGACAAATAACCTGTTGCTAACTTCTGGAAGAGACACATCTGCCTGTAGGAAATACTGTATACACAGTCATTCACGTACACAACTTGCACTTTACAGGAACTCAGGACGGATTTATTGCCACAGCCCGCAGTACAGTCCTGACCTCGGTCCAAGCCATTTCCACATATTTGGGCCATTAAAGGAGTTCCTGGGAGGCCAGCGTTTCAGAAGTGAAGCAGGCAATCTCATTATGGCTCCAGCGTACTGAGAAATCTTTCTACCTTAATGGTATCCAATTACTAGTGAAACACTGGGCTAAGTGCATTAGTGTAGCAGGGAAATAAAGGGATCTTTTAACTCTTATACTGTAACTGTGTTCTGTTATTCTGCACAACCCCTCACACTTACCGGATCCAAGCTCATGCCAAATGTTTTAGAAATATGATTGTATGCATTAAATCTACTCCCATAACTCTGTCCCAAGGCACAGGTTTGTTCATCAGTGACTTACAAAAACTGACAAGCATGTGAAAGAAGCTTCTGTTTATGTAAGTAAGTCAAACTCTTCTCGGAAAATTGTAATTGATTATCATTTTAATTGAAACTGGCAAGTCCATCTCAAGCAAACGAGACATCCAGTGGTCTGTAAAGCAGATTAAATACTGGAGCAAAGCATGGCTGACCTAATTCTGTCATAATTGTCATTTATTGTTTAACGTGATAAATCCTAATGAACATTGTTGGGAGTGGGAGACATCATGGCTTTGTGCTTGGAATATCAGATGTGAGTTAGGGAAATTATCTTCTGTAATAATTTATCAAATCAGGTGAAGTTCATAATCCCACACACATCAAAAAAAAAAGGAAAGAAAAGAAATTAAGATGTCAAATAAGGAAATAAGGAAATTGATAGTCAGCGAATTCTATTAAATTTAAATACTGACTTTTTGAGGAATCTACAAACAATAAGAGGGGATTCCTAATTCTGTTTTTGTTGTTGTTGTTGTTGTTAAGGCATTTCACATGTTACAACCGACAGAAAAAATTAAAACAACGATCGACCTTCATCTGTCATGTGGTCCTTCTTCAGGTTTCGCCTTTGCCAATCACGACCATTCACAGTGGGCCCAGTGACATGCAGTGAACGCAATCACGACAATAATGAGGGGCCGATGAATCAAACATCAGAGCAATCGGCAGTGCCGGGCCCGACTGTGTGGAATTACAATGAGCAAGAATCAGGCGATTCAAACTCCCTGAGGGAGAGACTGGCAAGTTTCAAAGCATATGTGTGTCAGGAAGGAAATGTTGTTATCTTTGTGAACCTCTGGCCTCTAACTGCTTTACTCTGTGTAAAACGCACCCAATAAGTATCACAAGATACCTTAAAAGGTGTTTTGATCTTCTGTTGAATGGAAGTGTAAATGGTAAACATGGACATTTTACAGAGTGTGTAAATTCAGAAAGAAGCATGAATTCTTTATTGATTTTTTTCATCACATTATTACATGGGTGCAAAAAAAACACTCAAAAATGTACAGTATATGTAAAAAGTAGAAAGTATATAATGTATATATTGAAAGTATATAAAATGTTAAAAAATAATATAAATGTATTAAAAGTCTTAATTATATAGGGAAGTACCCATTCAAACATGTACAAGTTGCTACTTTTAAATATTATTCTTCATGTGAAAAGCAACTTTTCTTATTTATCTAGTACTTCTAGAAGATTATTTTCCTCATAAAGCAAACAACACCGTTTTTCCTATTCAATTCAATGCACCTTCCCATTCAATGTTTTTTTATTTATTCATTTTTATTATTTACAGCATATGTAGTTAAAAACAACCCAGAATATTTTACATTTTAGTGGTCCAAAGTAGCTACATTAGCTTTGATGACAGTTTGGTACACTCATAGCATTCTCTCATCGGATTTGGGGTAGTCACCTGGAATGGTTCACATGTACTGTATGTCTTCTTAACAGTTAATTTGTGATATTCCTTGTCTTTTAAATGTTTTAAACCATTCGTTGTCTTGTGCAAAGGAAGGGTGGGTACAAAGTCGATAGCCCTGTTAGTGCTACTACAACTACTGTACAAATCCATATTATGGCAAGAAATACTCTGTTAAGTAAAAAGAAAAGACAAAGTAAAAGTGCATCATTATTTTAAGAAATGAAGGTCAGTCGCCAAAACCATCAAATGCTATGACGAAACCTGTTCTCATGAAGACCGTCTGCGGAATGGATGACCAATAGCTACCTCTGCTGCAGAGGATACATTTATTAGTTAGAATTAGTTTATTCTCAGATTAGAGCCCACATGCTTTTTAAAATTCAAGTGGCAGACATCCCCTGTTCAGACAAGACTGAACTTCGAAGAACAACAAGCAGAAGAGACATGCTTTGGCAAAGTAACACAAGGAATGGACATTAGATCCATTGAAAATGTCCTTTGATCTGATGAGTCCAAATTTGATATTTTTTGTTTTAACCGCCATGTCTTTGGTAGACCTGGACAGGGTGAACAGACAATTCCTGACGTGTGGTTCCCACTGTGACGCATGGAGGAGACATGATGGTGTGGGGGTACTTTTTCTAGTAATACTGTTGGTGACGTAGTCAAAATAGAGCGCACCCTTAATCAGCATGGCTACCACAGCACTTTTCAGGGACATGTCATCTCATCTGGTATTGACCATCATTTGTTTTTCAAGAAGACATTGACCTCAAACAAAATCCCCGGTTATGTAAGAGCTATTTGTCCAAGAAGTAGAGTGATGGAGGGCTGCATCAGATGACCCGGCCTCCACAGTTTCCTGATCTAAATTCAGTTTGCGATAAGTTAGACTGGAGAGTGAAGGAAAAGCAGCCAACAAATACTCAACACCATGGGAACTTCTACAGTAGGGGACTACCTAATGAGGCTGATTGAGAGAATACCAAGAGTTTACAAAGCTGTCCTCAAATTAAAAAGGTGCTACTTTGAAGAATCAAAAATAGAAAACATTCTGGGTTTTATATAAACATCGGACTGAAGGCATGCCCATGATCCCGTCACCAATTTAATGCTATATAATTATTAATAAATATTAGTCAGTTCGCCTGATGGTGGTTTTAGCATTATTGCTGAGCGGTGTACAGTAGATAGTGAATGTTAGCAAGTTACAGTATATGGACTTCATGGTTTCTAGAGAGGCAAAGACATCACCTCATATTGTAGTCTTTGCTTAAGGGCAGGCCAGTGGCAAAGGCGACATAGACGATCACCTACAGGGCCAAATACCAAGGGAGTTCCACACAAGGCTTTTTTTATTTTTTTTTGTCTATGCTGAAGTGAACTTTCTAAAAAAAAAAAAAAGTACTGCTGCACTTCTTCTGCACTTATTTCTGCTCCTCATGAACATTTACAGTACCAGTCTAAAGTTTGGACACAACTTCTAATTCATTGTTTTCTGTTTTGCAATTCATTTTCAATATTCTAGAACAATACTGGAGATTTCAAAACTATAAAATGACACATTTGGAATTAGATAATTCAGTCAGTTATTCTAAGACAGTAACGCCAGCTGTTCTGGAATACAGTAGTTCTTGCAAGAACAGTATTGTGTCAAGTGCATTTGCAAAAAAAAACATCAAGCACCATGATGAAACTGGCTCTCATGAAGACCATCCCAGGAAAGCAAGATCAAAACTTACCTCTGCTGCAGAGGAGAAGATCATTTTGAGTTACCAACCAGCAGCCCGACCACCCACACATAGTTTTCTGCAAACAGAAGAGTGTGTTCAGTGGAAGATTTCTGTCGCAAAGCTGCTCAACTGACAGACTCAGCAAATGCTTTATCCCCAGAGCCATTTCAACACTTCTCTACATAGGTATGTGGACTGGGAGATCTAGGCTTAAGACTCTTCTGCTTTATGCATCAAGGTGGTACTCACATAACTCTCTCACCTGCTTCATGGTCTGCTCAGTTACTCTCACTATTACATATTTTGCTATCTATCTATCTATCTATCTATCTATCTATCTATCTATCTATCTATCTATCTATCTATCTATCTATCTATCTATTCAGTTACTGTAAGTTATAAACAAATACAGTGGTACCTTGGCAAACTAATTTAATCCGTCCTTAAGAGGAAATTTCATATTGCGAAATGCATTTTCCCATAGGAAATAATGTAAATGCACATATTCCGTTCCAGCCACCCAAACATACAGTATTTCCAATATTTCCAATTTCCAACATAATAATCATGTTTTTGCATATAAAAACAATCAAAACATTTTGAAAGACATGTAAATTAAGTAAAATATGAAATAAATAGACTTCAAACCTCTCTTAACCTTAATTTATGATTCCTCTTGGCACCGGCTTCTTTAAAAACAAAACTGAAAGAGGCTCTGTTTTCTTCTTGCTGTTGTCCTTGCTAACTTTCTTGGGACCCATGGTGCTATGACTTCACTAAATATTGCACAAAAATATGTAAACTCGCTTTGCTTGGCGTTCCACTGACGAAAACAAGTTTTTATCTGCTACCGGAGGTACGAGCAACCGGATATACGTGCAACAGGAGGTACAACTGGCAAATTTCTTGCAAAATTTTTATTCTAAAGGCAAAGATTCACAAGGCATGGCATTCAAATGCTGCCACAGGTATCACTATACTCAGGTATTTCCATTCCTGCACCATCGCCTCTATAGACACTGTAACTTTAAATGGTCTTTCTGTTCCATCAAGTACAACAGTGAAAGACTACTGTGTGATTATAGATTCCAGCCTTTCAACGTGTAGATAATATTACCAGGATAGCATTCTTTCACCAAGATAAGAAATATATTGTCACTAAACAATGCAGAAAAACTAGTTCATGCTTTTATCACCTCTAGGTTGGACTATCGTAATGCCTTAATGTCTGGTTGTTCAACTAGGTGTATAAACAAGCTTCAGTTAGTCCAGAATGCAGCAGCGAGAGTCCTCGAATAGAAACAGAAGATATGAGCACATCACCCCTATCTTATCTTCACTCTATTGGCTCCCTGTGAAATTTCACAATGATTTTAAAATACTACTTTTGACGTGTAAATGGTCTCGCGCCACAGTATCTGAGTGAACTACTAGTGACTACGATCAGCCACGCCTACTGTACTTCGATCAAAAGATGCGGGCTGCTTGTCAGTACCGCGTATTATGAAAACTACAACAGGGAGCAGAGCTTTTTCTTACAAAGCCCCAAAATTATGGAATAGTCTTCCAGTTAATGTTCGGGACTCAGACACAGTCTCAGTTTTTAAGTCTAGGCTAAAAACCTATTTATTTAGCCAAGCATTTTCGTAAATAGATTTGCCTTAGGAAAAGGAGCAGATCTGGGGGACTCATGGACGTGGAGTATTAAGGTGGACTGGTATGTTTAGATGTTCTCTTATCCACTCTCATTGATCACTAAGGTCATTGATACTCTCTCTTCTCCTCTCTCTCTCTCTCTCTCTCTCTTTCTAACTCTCCCTGTCTCTCTGTCGAGCTATACATGTCACTCCTGAACTGCCAGTGATCCAGATCCCTTCTGGAATTTCCTACAGTCTACCTAAGTTAAGTTAAGTTAAGCCTTTATTTGTCACATATACATTACAGCACAGTGAAATTCCTTCTTCGCGTATCCCAGTGTAACTGGGGTCAGAGCGCAGGGTCAGCCATGATACAGCGCCCCTGGAGCAGACAGGGTTAAGGGCCTTGCTCAAGGGCCCAACAGTGGCAACCTGGTGGAGCTGGGGATTGAACCGCCGATCTTCCGGTCAGTGCCTTAGCCCTCTGAGCCACCACTGCCCCAATAACTCACTACCTGAGCCTCCAATAACGAACTGGACTCCATATTAACTCCTGCCATACTGAACTTCCAGCCTACTAACACACAGTATGATGCAGATCAATCCATGTTTTACCGTTATCACCCAAATGAGTCTGGTTCCTCCCAAGGTTTCTTCCTATTGCCACCTCAGGGAGTTTTTCCTTCCGTCGTCCTCGGCTTGCTCACCAGGGAAAATCTTAACATTTTAACTCATACACATTCACATTTCATAAAAACCTCAATAATTCTTTTAATTGTGTGAAGTTGCTTCGTGACAATGCAAATACAAATAAAATTTTATTTAATTGAATAGACACAAAGACATAAAGGCATACTAAAAGTCATTGTATATAATTTTTGCCTGTAATGTACTACTGTATTGTTCGGTAACAGAGCATAATCTTTGACATCTCATCCCCTTCCTCTACATAGCACAGGCTTCAACTGCAAATTGTGTCTAAAAAGTGTCAGCATTCAGTTTTCCTTTAGTTTCACTGCATGATTCATTTAATATTAAGCATTTTCCAGGTTGACTACATTATTTGAGATCTACAGCTTACAACGAGGCACCAGCTGCTTTTATTTCATTTGAAAGCCGATCATGTCACTCCCTGGTGAGCCTGTTAGGCAGTCGGTACCGGGGACGGGTCTAAATGATGAACATGCACCTGTGCGGAATTGGATCTGATTAGGTGTGTTATAGGAGCCCCTGTTGTGAGTTCGAACAGTTTGTTCTGATAATCCAAACTGGACAAATTTTTACCTATTGAATTCTGAACCTGGTTTGTATTTTTGGTGATTTCGATTGGATCTTTCTATCACAATGTGCTTGAACGCAACACTGCTGTGTTAATTGAAGGTCAGTATATTTTTATCTTTACTTATTGTAAAATACAATGTTTTCCTTAATTATCATTATCTTCTATACCACTTACCCTGTACAGGGTCGCAGGGGTCCTGGTGCCTATCCCAGGAGACTTTGGGCATGAGGTAGAGTACATCTTGGATAAGGTCCCAATCCATCAGACAAACTACAGGCAATTTTGGGAACACCAATGAACCTAATCTGCAAGTTTTTGCACTTTTGCACACATTTGCACACATCTAACAGTCTGAAAAGACTGATGAACTATTTTTGAATTAACTGGAGAAGGACTCTTGGATCAGTTTAGAGACTCTGTAACATTAAACTGTCTGGGTTAAACTGCCTGAATTAAACTAGTTGGTCTGTAATGCATAAAATATCCCATTACTATGAACTTCAAAGATATTCTCTTTGTTGTAATGAGAAAAAACCCTTCAAATTAAGCTAAATTTAAAGGAGAAAAACATACAGCCTTTTATACCGCAGCAATCTATAGTCATTACATGGAGTCTGTGTAATTAATTGCTAGGGATTAAATATTAGGGTTTAAAGAGTGTGTTTTTCTTCAACCAGCTTTTTAACAAGACGCAATCAGGAGCTTCTTTTCTGTAGTGATGTTTTATTAATTAACATTCAGCTGCATATAATGGGCAAATGAATGCCTTTTTAATGCATTTCAGCCTCATATTAAAATGTCTGTTCGAGATCTTTAAATATTCTGCTTGTTGTGTGTGAGCAGTTTGAGGCAGTATGATGGCCTGATTGATGTTTTTGGGCCACAGTCTCCTGATCGAGCTGCTCACCAGGTTGCAGACGCACGCTGTTTGATCTTTCAGAGGCAAATGGTCTGTGACAATAGAAAATAGCATTTTAAAGCCAGCTTTATACATGAAAGTAAAAACAATATGAAAAATGTGAAAAAGTAATGGAATGATTTAAGCAACGGTTAAACAATGAATTTTAGTCTGTATTTTTTTCAAGGTGCTTTGTCTGATGAGTTACTACATTTTTTTTTATAGCTATTTCCAACAAAACCCTAAAACTTTCCCTTGTTCTTTTCCCTGAGCCCATGCTGTTTAAATAAACATCCAATTATTCCACATGTATAGACTCTGTTCTGTCCCGTACCTACATTTTCAGGTCTCTTAAAAAAAGGAGTCTGAAAGGCATGCTGGGCCAAACAATTTCATGATTAAAAATAATTATTGTTAATTATCTTTTTAAGACTAAAACACTTTCATTAATTAAGTTAAATGAAAACTTCACACTACCCCATAGGATAACTGAGCATGATGTGTAAAAGGGAACAACAAAAGCAGTACAATGATAATAATAATAATAATAATAATAATGAATTTCAAATGAATAAAAACCTGCAGGGGTTCAAATGCCTTTCACAAATAGCGCCCTCAGTGGTCAGATCGTACTCATTATCATTAAAGGCAGAATAGTTTAACTTGTTGTTTAACTTTCATTACAGTACCTTAATGCTAACCCTGCGAATTGTCTGCTGAAATCTGATTGACTGTTGGATTGACTGTCATGTATGTTTTAAATTAATAATTATTAATTATTATGTGTGTTTCTAATTAATAATGATTCATAATTTAGAATTTTATATGAGATCAACATAATGACATGATAAACTATATGGACAAAAGTATTTGACCAAACTTGCATCATTGTATCCAAAAACGCATACTTTAATATGTAGTTGGTACCCTTATGCAGTTATAAAAGCTTTCACTCTTCTTGGATGGCTGTCCACAAGATTTTAGAGTGTTTCTGTGGGAATTTGTGCCCATTTATTCTGTAGAGCATTTATGAGGTCAGGCGTTGATGTTGGACAAGAAGGCCTGGCTCACAATCTCCATTCCAGTTTATCTCAAAGATGCTCGATTGGGTTGAGGTCAGGGCTCTGTGTTTGGGCCAGTCAAGTTCTTCCACACCGAACTCATCAAACTATGTCTTTATAGTCCTTGCTTTGTGCACTGGGAGACCGTGTCCAAATTTTTGCCACAAAGTTGGAACATTGTCCTCGATGTCTTGGTATGCTGAAGCATTAAGATTGCAACTCACTGGGGATAAGGGGATGATTGAAACACCTACAGTAAATTCAATAATTAACAGATTTGGCCAAATACATTTGTCCACATAGTGTATGTTTCAGCTGAATCAGTTCACAGTTACAAAATTTTTTTAACTTACTGTAACATTGACACTGATACTAAGACTAGTTTGGATCATTTTGCATACTATGCAAAATTAGCTCAAAAACAATGTCCTAACTGGTTCTTAAAGATTTTTGATTGGTTGAACTCAATGAATACAATGATTAAATAAAGAATTTCCAAAGTAATACATCATAAATAAAAGACACAACTATAAAAAACAAGGTTCTAAATTGATTAAAACAATACTATTTGGCAGATACCCTTATCCAGAGCAACTTACATTTATCTCATTAGACAGCTGAGCAGTTGAGGAGCCTTGCTCAAGAACCCAACAGTGGCAACTTGGTGATGCTGGGATTTGAACTTGTGACATTCTAATCATTATTCCAACATCTTAACTAGTGAGCTTCTCCTGCCACATTAGTCCAAAGTGAAGGGGAAAAAAGCAGTGTACATGATGGGATAAAAGTTTAAGTAGTCAGCACCCCTGGAGCAGATACTGTAGGGTTAAGGGCCTTGCTCAAAGGTCTCAATAGCAGTAACTTGGCAGTGCTGGGTCTCGAACCTCCAACCTTCTGATCTGTAACCCTGTAACCCATAGACTTAACTGTTTGGACCACCACTGCTTTACACGCTGTTTGTCTCAAAATGTATTAATTTATTTATTGCATTACTTAGCCAGTCTTAGTGTGTTATATTTTAGATGCTTGTCACTCATTGTGTTATTATGTTTAAGTTGAATCAAATAGAAATTTTGCATTTCCTGCCCTTTGATTCAAGGCCAGTGATGGAGACAGTGATGGCATGAGGCTGGGTGCCAGCACACTTGTGCATATACTATGGGAAATTTGGACAATGCCAAATACATCACTCTGTATGTCTTTGGGAGAAAACCAGAGTACCTAGAGGAAACACATCAAGCTAAGGGAGAACATGCAAACGTTGCACACACAGACCCAAGGCAGGAATCAAACCCTATATCCTGGAGATGCAAGCTCATAGTGCTAGTCACTGCACCATCATGTCACCAATACCAAAACAGTTTTGCCTTTTTCTCATGTAATAAGTGCAACTGCGGGCAGTAGTGGCTCAACAGTAAAGGTTATGGGCTACTATGGTGAAGGTCATGGGTTCAAGCCTTAATGCTTAAAAAATTGATGTGCTGTAACAAGTTATTATAATGTAAATTATATTTTAAATAACAGTAGTTTTAAGTAGTAACTACTCAGGATTGACTCCCCATTCATCATGACAAAGCAGATCCTTTAAGATGAGTGAAAGAATAATGGTCTGATGCTCTAGTATATACAATTGTACTCTATGATGGATGGAGCGAGTGAGTAGATGAAGGATGAATTTAATAAGCTTATATTATAAGATAAGATTATCTTCTTCAAAATTCCCTTTCAATAAGGCTATACACGTTTGCTTATGCAAATTCATGCTTATGAGTACATTGGTGCACAAGTACAGAAAAGTGGTTATAACACAGCCATGTTAGTGTACTACAACAATAAATAAAAAATATGACTGTAATTTGAACACAGGGTTTATTTTGTCTTGCAGGTTGCCAAATGTTATGTGGCGCTTGTTCTCCTTCAGTGGTATCTCTTTCCTGAGAACAGTTTCTGAAACAGGTGTATGTTTGGGATCAATGAGGATCTCGTAAGTTTCCGTCCTGATCCCAGTCAGATGCACTACAACAGTGTAAAGAAAAGGTTCAGTATAAGCAGACATGTTAGCAGTAAAGTTGTGCATTGACCCAGAGACTCAAAGATATGCAAATAAATCACGATCTAATCATAAAATTTTATTTCAAATTAAGTGACAACTTCTATTAGTAATCTTTTTATACTCAATATACTAAAGGTCAGAGTTGCATGTGAAACTAATGAAATTGAATATATTTTCAGCAAATTTTGTGTGATATCGTGTTCATTGAGTTGATTAGTGTGATTAAATCTTGTTGGAAAGTGTTGAGAAAATGTGAAAATTTAAATAATGATGGCAGTGCATCTCTTTAGCTCCGTGGGTGTTCCAGAGAAACCTGAACTAAAATGAATTGTGACGATTAAGTGTGATTATAGGGCTTTATATTAGGGCTTTAAAATTAACTGCACCCTCAACTTCCTTACTTTTGTGAAAAATAAAATGAATCAAATATGCAAATAGCTGAATTTCAAACTGAAACTTCAATAATAAACTTTTAAGAAAGAGGAGACAAAGTGAAAGTAAAAGCATATTTAAGGATTGTAACACAATGCTTTATTTGGATCTCTGTCTGTTCAGTGCTCCAATTCCCTTTTTGTACGTATTTGAAATTAAACCCAAAGTGCACGTGCCCGGAAGTGGAAGGAACCATTAGTCTCCAGGGTCTGTGTTCAATTCCCGGCCAGGCTTGATTCCCGTCTCTGTGTGCATGGAGTTTGCATGTACTCCCAGTGCTTGGTGGGTTTCCTCCGGGTTCTCTGGTTTCCTCCCACAGTCCAAAGACCTGCAGATTAGGCTAACTGAATACCCAAATGCTCGTAGTGTGTGTGTGTGAGTATATGTGTGTGTGTGCCTTGCGATGGATTGACACCCTGTCCAGGGTGTACCCTGCCTGGTGCCCTAAGACTACTGGGATAGGCTCCAGGCCCCCTGTGACCCTGAATACAGGATAAAGCTGTATAGAAGATGAGTGAGTAAGACTCTGAGCAGGCAGTTACTAAGGATAACTACATGAGTATGTTAATAACGGAGTAGCTTAATCTGCATGGTTTATGCGAGGAAACCGGAGTACCCATAGGAGCACCGGTAGAACATGCAAATTACATGCACATATTCCCTACGGCAGGGATCGAACCTGGACCCCGGAGGTGCAAGGTGACAGTGTTAACCACTAAGCCACCGTGCTTCCTTCACATTCAAAGACCCAATTGAATATGACATGTAATAAACATTATTAAAAAAAAAAACAACAGCAAAATGTCTAAGCGACATCTAAGCAGAGCTAAGCAGAGACAAAAACAAGTTAAAAGAATAGGCAATTAATCAAAACGCTATGAGGTTCAGTGCTCACATGAGTGACTGGCAAACTGTAAGTCTTTGCATTGTTATTACATCGAAGTACTGTACATTCTCAAATGTTCGAAAAGTAACTTAAAGTGGTAAAAAAAAGGGCTACAAAAATTCTGGCTAGATGCAAAACGCTGCTGTGGGAAAGTAAGAACCTAAAACTATCCGAACTTTTTTGTAAAGTCCAGCAGAATCCCATTCCCAAATAGTATCCCAAATAATGTACTTTTATTTGTACATTATCTTTACCCATTTAGATCACATGATCTATTTAGTCCCAGTGATGTATTCCTCCTACAGCCCTCATTTTAAAAACTATGTGTTATAACAGATTTCCATTTTGTTGTTGTTATTGTAGCCATTTCCTTCATTTTTCTATGAGCCCAAATGATTACATAAGGCTATCTAACTGTGTTTTCTCCAGGCGTATTTGGCAACAATAATGAAAGCATGTATAGGTAATAACACATTCCCTAAGTAATGACACCATTCGTGCAATTTCTTTTCTTATTTTTGGCGAGAGCATTAGTGATAGGTAAACATGCAATAGTGATATAAAGTTGTTAGGAGAACAGAGAATGGGGAGAAAATGGTCCGTGAAAGAATAATGAGGGCATGTCACAGTAGCCACAGGAAAAAAGGATGGCTACAAAATGGCTCTCCAGCTGAGAGCAAGGTGACTGGCATCAAAAACGTGCTAGTCACAAACAGGCACAGTCCAAGTGCAGCTTAGTGTGTTTTGATATTGGGTCCAGAGGGAACGGATTAAAAACGAAGGCTGTACAAACCAGATACGTTTTACTGCTTTTTTCCCTATACAACAACCACCTGAAGTTTATTCTAGAGTAAAATCGACATTTATTAGCTTTACAAATGAGGCTTTATTAAGTCAAGACAATAATAAATCACACAGTTTTTGTCAGATGATTTCTGATATTCTTGGTGACAAAAAGTGGTATTTTCCCATTTAAAATTTTCCCAAAAAAATGACCTTCTTGACTAATGAGTCTTTGCCTGAGTAAATCTACATCCATTATATAGTCATCAATTGTTTTCATGTTATTGGAATTAAATATAACTTTCATTGTGAAATTACTTTCAGTAGAAAGTAGAAAGGCCCTTAGGGAAATATTATTTATTGGAAATATTTTTTTTATTGTTTATTTTAAAAAAGGCATGAGCTCTGTTATTTAAAACTTTTTAGGCTATTTAAAAAATAATATACTATATATGAAACTATATTAAAC